>VBVQ01000751.1:36967-48687 GCA_011636635.1 Tetramorium simillimum | reverse complement strand
GGGGGGAGGGGGAACGCAATATGCCTCGACTGAAAATTGGGCGGCCGGGTTCACATCCCTGGATATGTCTAGCAGATAGTTTGTCCTTGACTGCTTAATTAATTTTACTCCCGCGCTCAGAAACGGACGGGGAATCGTGCTCTACGTACGTCTTGTTTGAAGACCCGACCCATAAATTTGTAGCCCGAGTGCTTCGTGCCGCTGACAACGTAAATTCTGGCTCTCGTGCAAAATTGCGAAATTTGACTTCCGCTGTGACTTCGTGACATGTCTTCGTTTGTACGAGACGCGACTTTGCGCGGCCGAATATTGAGAAAGCGTAGTGACCACTTTTTCAACACACAGGCTGAATACTCGGGACATAAGTATACGTTGCATTGTGACATTTAATCAATCGTAAAAAATAGTAACATAAGTTAATTTCAACTCGAGTTAAAATTAACTTATGTTACTATTTTTAAATGATCATTTGTCTTTATTTAAAGTACAATATTAAACTGTCTACATTAGTAATTTTTAATATAGAAATAAAACTATTAAAAATCAAGTTTAATCAACTATTATTTAAAAATTAAGACATGTATATTAAATGATACATATTATTTAAAAATTATATTCGTTCGAAGATGTAAAAGATAAAAAAGCGTCTCTATTGGACATGATTTTTAAATAATACGTATCATTTAATAGGCATGTCTTAATTTTTTATTATCTCAATTATCTAAAACATTAATATTATTGATTGAATTTCTCTTAATTAGGATGCTTTATATAGAAAAATTTCGTCTGAAGAAAGAAAAAATATATTTTAGTCTGCATAAAAGTTCTATTAATATGGATATAAATGAAGAAAATGTTAGCAATATATTTATAGAACTATCGGAGTGTCATTTTATTTTTGCAATGGTTTTTCTTATAACATTTGAATGATATCGACAGTCACGTCAAAAACTGTGACGGCATAATTCGTCTCAGGAAGCTAAAAGCTTTGCCAATAATAATCGAATTCGATTAACATTCTTATCCGTTGCGACTGTATAAGCCGCAGCCTTATTTTTATTCTCGAACATGTAACATAACATGGAGACCAATAATTAATTATAATGTAAATTGAAAATCTCAAATAAATGACTTGATATATTACCATTTGATCATAAGTAATAAAACCAGATATTAGACTGTAATAAATAATAAAAAACGCTATTTAATCCGATTGCATTAGAATATAAACTTATAATAATTTTATATCTATCCTATGTAATTATAGTTCAAATTTGATTTATTTATCTAGAATACGCAAAATAATGTAAAATAATGTAAATAATTTACAATATTGACATTTCTATTTTCTCCAAGATCAGAAAATATTTTTGTAATTTAGGGAGAAAAAGAGAAAAAGGGAGATATATTGGAACGATCATCACGTTTCTTGAAATAAGTCCTTGATAAGAAAGTGAGAGAGAGAGAAGCGCTGTATGTATATGTTTACGGCGAGAACAGAAAAGTAATCCCGATTATCATGAATAACGCGCGGCGATTACACAAAACCGCCGGCGAAATTGACTCGTGAATTAGACGCGATCGCATCAATTAATCATTGACGTAATCGTGCCGCAATACACCGTATGCCGTTTCGCGTATCCGTTACCCGCGTGTTTATTCGCATATTACATGCCGTCTGTCGGTGCTTCGCCATCCGTTTGACAAAAGTCCCGTGGAGGATTTACGAACTACCCCCTTAAAGCCTCCCTCGTCGAACGGCCCGTACGTATTGCGAGCTCGGAGGTAGATGGGTGGAAATTATTTACACGCTCTCTCCCGTTGCACAATGGCTCGCCCAATACCAGGTCAGAGTGCATTAACGGTTCGTTCGTTTAAAGCGACCGAGTCGAAACCAATATCGCGGAGAGCGCAACGTTTGCATGCCCGGTACCTATAGGGGGAACCCAGCACTGTAAATCTTCCGATTTGCGCGCGAGAAAATTAAGAAGCTATTAATCCGATGGAAACCCGGCACGCACCACGCGATCGATATACAGGGTGTAACGGAAATCGCATTCGTTCTCTCAATTACGGATCCTCCGAATTTTGCTGACCCTTTTTCTCGCGGTGTGAAAATATTGTCACGGAATTATTTACCGCCGAAGTGGTACTGTGAGTTGCCGACGAATTTCGTCCCCTCTGCGGGCGACAAATGTACACACTTTACAATTCAAGTACTAGTAATTTTCCAAAATGAAATTCAGAATGAATTCGTGAGACTTATGTTTTTAATCCCTTGCGAAATAATGGTTTACCGTCGCAGTTTATTCAAGAAATACTTTTGTTTTTCCATAAGTAGGGACAGTGTATTAGTGCAAATTATATTAATATTACTCGCAATTAAATTACTACACAGCAGCAAGGAAAGGCAGTTGAGTTGAAAATAGACGGAAGTAGTCTCGGATCACAAATAGATAGCGCAATAAAAGCGTTTCACGCGAAAACGGCAATTTGTACTGCAGGTATTGTTGAAACGACAAAAAAAAACGACGGAACAAAAAACGCATTAAAGTCGTGCCCGGGCACGATAAATATCCGAAATTTCTACATTCGCGACCGTTCTCCCGGGAGAGGGGGGAGGGAAGTTTCGAGCGATGTTCCGGCATCAATCGCTAAGCAGCAATAAATACGCTCCTTCCAATTTCCGTAAGGAATTCGCTTTCCGACTTTCGCGATGCCGGGCGCTCACGACACTGCGGATTCATGGATTTCGGATATAGCGGGGGAGAGCGGCGAATGGCCGTTAGCGCGAACTATAAGAAGCCGTGGCGGGAGTACGAAACCCGGGAGCGCAGGAAGGCTCAAAGCGCCGGAACTTCTGGGTAAGTGTAGTTTCCGGTACCATTACCGGAACGTACCCGCTCCGTTACCCCCGTCCGTACGTTTCTTCTACTCCTTCTTATTCTTCTCGTGAGTTCGTGACTGGTGCGTCGGTTACTCTCGCAAATCTCGGTTGCCAGATCCGTGCGCCAGCATCGACTTCCCTACACGTCGGAGGAATTTTTCCCATTGATACAGTTTCTCGGACGAGACGGAGGTCCATGTAAAAGAGGCGGCGATATCGCGACAATTCAACCACTTCGTCTTTAAAATTATAAAATTATTCTTGCCACCGTTAAAATCTTTCTCATCAATCCGACATTAGCCGGCCAAGAATATTGGCATGCCATTAATGTAGCTCCGTAAAGTGCATTCCGTAATACGCAGCCGTTATATAATAACTAGCGAGAGGCGGGGAAGAGAAAAACGGGTACGATTTGTGGGCGAATAAAGTGGCCCGGGAGGAACAAATTGCCTCAAACGAAATTAGATCGGGTCCGCGTTTTTATTAGAGAGTCGAAATAAAAATGAGGTACGTGCGGGGAAAAGGAAGTCGCGAGGCGCGTACACGTCCGCCTCGGACCACCGATGCTGGAGCAACAAACAGTTTCTGGACTGTTTCGAACTGTACCGGACGGGGAATTTTGTTCCCGCAACCTCCTCTCGCTCGCGTTGCCGCGTTTGGTCGAGCCGCTCTTCATCTATCTAATCAACGACCTCGGGGGCTGGTCTCTCTCCCTCTCTCTCTCTCTCTCTCTCTGCCTCCAAAAGAGAGGAAGCGAGGCAGAGAGGAAGAGCGAAAAAGAGAGGGAGAGGCAGCTGCTGCAATTTCGTTTCGCTTACATTCGCATTCGGGGCGTGTTCGATCGACATCGGCAACTGCGCTGCGGCCGCCAACACGCCGCCGGAAACGAGATCATCTTATTACTTGAATATTCTTCGCGATACACCCGGCGAATTTTCTACCCCTTTTATCGTTAGCGCGTTTCCGACAAAGGGGGATCGGAGCGAAGAAAGTCTCGGGCGCATCTTCGAGCGGCGTTCGAGGAGAAAACCTTACCGCGAGAGAGAAGACTTCTCTTTCCGAGTTTATATTTTTCTATTCCAGGCGTAAACGGTGAACTCGTGCTGATTACCAACAACCAAGAAATTATATTTTATTATATATTATATTTTTTATTCTTATACGCAATTGCGTGCATTATATGCGGTAATTTTTTTATAAAAAGTATTGTTATGATAAATTCAGAAACTTTGACGTGTTTCGATTGTTTAATAATTAGGTATTTTGAAATTTTTTGTAACATTTCTACTTTTCTCTTTTTAGAAATCCTCGTAAAACTCCTCGCGTTATGGGAGTAAGAACGATCCGTGACAATTTTGCTTATGCAAAATGTAATTAAATAATTGTGGGCCACTTTGCACATCCTCTGATCTGCTTTCGTACTACTAGCGCGAGATTCGAAATGGAGTATCGAGCATTACGGCATAAGACTTGCTAATGTTGAGCTGAAAGCTCGTTTCGGATTTGAGCGAAACGGAGCCAAAGGGGAGATGTGGAGGGCACGTACATCCGCCGCATACGTCCCGTGGCGCGATACGCTGCGGCCGCCGAAACGCGAAACGCAGTCTGGGTCCGCGCCCTTTCTCGAAAGGGCGGCCGGCCCTAAGTGGTTACGGAGCCAGCAGTTCCTATGCGAAATCTGAGGAGTGCAGAGCTTCAAAGTCTTGTGTTGTAACTTATTAGACGTAATGCATCTCGCTATTCCTTTCAAATCGAATTTCCCGGGGAAATGCACAAACATGTGCGATCGTATATACGAATTCCTACATGCGAATCATCTGGTGAATATTTATTTCGAAGATCTACTTCAATTTCTCGCAATTTTAATTTCTCTCAACTTACACTGAAATTAATTTGTACGGTTTGTTAATTTTTTTATAGATTTGACTTTTTCCACTTTATGTATTAATTTATGTAATACAATATATTTTGTATAGATCTTTTTTATAAATACGGGTATATAAAAATGCAAATGAAATAGAATATTTAATAAAAATCCTCAAAGAGAATTATTTTCATAAAATACATAGCCGGAAAAATACGCGAAATGAGCATGTAAAAAACGAACCGCGCATTTACAGGTTGGCAAAATATATACCCTTTAAAGCTCCCAGAATAATTGATATCCGCGAATCGCGCGAAACCCTTTTCAGGGATATAACTAATGTCCAGGCTGAGCGTTATAACACGAACGACCGAACACGAACTCAATTTGGAAACGTCCGTGCCCGAGCTTAATTGCTTAGGCGATCACTGAATAACACATGCGTTCCGTCGTTTGGCAACACAATCATGAGGATTAGAGGATAATTCGATACAACTCGCAGGAACGACATAGAAATTCCCGGTATTCCCCTTAAAACTCGTCGATAATGACACTCTAGAAAATTAACGTTTCGTTTACGACGGCGGTATTTGCAGGCATAGTAAATGCATGCAGTATGAGCATATCGCGAAGTATTAAACATGATCTGTGTGAAGCTTTGCGAAACAATGTATCTAGTAACCTCGGTATATCAGAGGATCAACAACCACAGGGGATGCAAGCGCGTGTAAATTTCGGGATCTGTAAATTTAAGCGTAAGTAGAGTTCGCAACTCCTATGAATCAAAGAATCTCTGGTTTTAAGTGCCTACGAATTCGTTTCTGTGAATCAGGGATGCGAAATAAATTTAGGGATGCGAAACTTCGAAATTTCCACATATGTAATGATCTTGAGGCCCTATATACCCATAAATTCCTTGGATCCAAAGATTTACGTATCTCAGAACCCGTATTGAGTTCAGATTTCTGAATTAATAAATTTAGAGATCACGTAGAGAGATCTCGAAACTCTCGGAACTTGTAAATCCAAAAATCTATTACGCATCTGAATTTGGGCCAAGTTAAACACGGGATTCGGAGATTGCATCGCATGCCCACTTATCAAGCAAAGATACATACAGATTCAAAGACTTAGCATTCCTGAAATAAGTCTACGAATTTTTGTTTGCAAAAATACACGATGGAAAAATTGTCGTTGCATTTTTAGAATTCTAATTTAATTGAATAGAACTGCGATTCTTCCGTGAATATATGCATCTCTAAGTTTATACCTATTCAGAATTTATATGAACAAGATATGACGGATACGAGCAGAAATCCTACATAAATTGTCAAAATGTCCAAGAACTTTTTGATTTAAAAATTCCACGGGACCACTCTAAATTTGCCAATTCCTAAAGGGACGATACATCAATTGAGCGTATCTATAAATATGAGATTTCGAATGAAGTTCTAAACGCGCGAATATACAATATACGTATCAATACACGCAATTCTCGATGAATCATGCATTATTCCCGCAACGTCCGCGGAAACTGATATCCCTAAGCGCGATCATGTTCCACTTTAGTACCGTCGCCGTCTCACCGAGGGAATTGCCCGCGTTAAGTCTTAACGTCTCGCCGCAAACGAGTCGAGCGCGGCACGTCCGCGTGCCATTTGCTCTTGTCGCGGCAATAACTCGCCGCCGCTGAAATACTTGCGGGAATTTAAAAAAACACGGAGTACACGGGACGCCGGTTAACTTCCGCAGAAATTATTAAGCGGCGTCTGTATTACCAGCACAAGGAGAGTTGTGCGCGAAACGTGCTCTCAGGGTGTAACGATCGCGAACGCGCCGACCTCGCGTGATCGCACCGTCTCCCGTTCTTCTCCCACGTTTCTTTCCTTCTATTTGTCCACCCTCCGATTCGAATGACCCTCCTCTCCAAAGGATATTGCGTCTCTTTGCAAGAGCATTCTCGCTCATTCGACTCCACTCGTTTCTGCTCGTTCTATCGAGCTCCCCGATATCGGCGTAAAATATCCACGCTGTTCTTTTGTGACACACACAAAAAAAATGATAGCAATGCGAAAGCAATTTTGTTGTAAATATCCCGTAGTAATAATTCGGAAAGATGCTGTCATTAAATTATTTTTTCAGCGAACACACACAGACACACATTGTATATCTATTTATTGCTTATATACATTCAATAAGAGATCAAAATGGATTTTGTATAATGCCAAAATACTTGAAATTAATTCGATATTGTCTATTATATATAAAATTCATATTATATATAAAATTAAATATGTATAATATTATATAAAATAAAATTAATATTATATATAAAATATCACATATAAATTAAAAATTATATAAAAATCTATAATTCCAAGAATAAAGAGATATTTCTGTTATGTCTGAAATATTCATACGAAATGTCTTTACTAACTAAAATTATAACTTAAATATTTACGAGCTGCTATTATTGTGAAATGGCATTGCGGTGTATCAGATTGCCGTTCCGTCATCGTGTTACACTTGTCTGTATACATATCTATCCGGGCAGCTTGCAAGCTATTTGCACTAAACCGTTCCCCGATGTTGGTCGCACCGAGCCACCCTCGAACAACCCTTCTCGTCGTCTCTTTCTCCACCCTCTTTTTCGCTTCTAGAGCGCTGTATCTCTCTCTCCCGATCTCTTCGCCACTTACCGACAATTCTCCGCTGCCTCTTCTAACACATTCGCATAGAGAGACGAGAGACCGCTATAGCTCTTGCGTTGAGAACTTTGCCAAAGGCGCAAAAATGAAAGCGCTCACCGCCGGTGAGTCTCGAAGGGGGCGAAAAAGGCGAGCGTGTCTGTGAACGATAACGTTTTCCCTTCTTTCTCGATCTGTGAGTTTCCTCGCTCGGCCGTGACAAAGGTGGACCACGTGCGCGAGACTCAATTTGCGAGGAATCCTGGTTTTTTCCCCTCCCTCTAATGATGGATCAGTGATGACTTAATCTCGCCAAGGCGACACTGTCAATCGATTTAGCAATTAACTCCTAATCATATTAACTCTATTTAAGTCATGTTAACTCTTCGATTCGTCTGAATGTATATATTTTACGAGGAATATTTCTTATTTATTTTCGGGATATTTTCTAAATACATTTTCTTTTCATTTTGCTACATTCAATGAAGAAAGAATAGTCCTAATTAACCTTCCAGTGGACGCGTCAAAATTTAAAACGTAAGAAGGCGCGTGGGGTGTAAATTACACCCCCCATTATTTATACTGTAAATAATAAACTAATTATTATTTTTCATTTTTTGTTTAATATTATTCATTATTTCATACATCTTAGAATATATAAACAAATCGGACCTTCAATTTTAACGTTTTCTCGTTAACAATTGATTCTATATTAAAATGCGTCCAGCACGCTTATGTGAAATCTAGGAAAAAAAAAGTTTGAGGTATAAAATACACCCCACGCGCCTACTGAAGGATTAATTAGAATCTACCCTTATTTTTCACAGCAAGTCCAGTAGATCAAGACTTTAGCGTACCAAAATGTTGAGTTTATTATATTAAATTACACGACAGTGAACAAAACACACTGTGATTACTAGTTAATAAGAAACCACATTAAACAATAAGATAGGTACTTATTTTATTCTGTCTCCGTAACGCTTGTTATCGGTATTAATGTCTCACGTACAAAAAACTTTTACGCAACTTCTCGTGCAATTTCTTTTTTAACGGTTCGAGGACGCGACACGCGCAGCGACAGTCGAACGGGCATTCACATATTTTCCTAGGCTCAAGAGGGACTATGAAAGGACACAATATATACAGTTATCTCTGTTACCAAAAAAATATTACAAGTGTGTACACGTCCTTTCTCCTATGACATCTCTCCTGAATTTATCCTATAATACTACATTTCTATCGTTAATTCCAAAATTTCATGCACTACAGTAACTCTACTTCAATTTTTAATGAAAAAACGTAGAAAAGAACTCTTTTTCTGCTCTGTAAAATCGCGCAGCCCGTATTCATGCGAGACGCAAAGATAACTCCGGGTACTCGCGCTACTCGTACGAAACGTCAAATCCCGACGGTACGTCCGTTTAAAACAGAAACACGTAACATAGCGTATATACTCATTAGCTCTTTTAATGGCATCCCGTCGTATTTCATATAGTTCGCATGTATTTCGCTGTATCCCGAAAGTTCCAAGTCGCTTTCGTAAAAGTTACAAGTCATGTGGGAAAAAAACTCCGCAACGTTAAAATGTTCCACCTTGTTTCCCGCCGCATGGCGCATCATAAAAAACATGTCGTTATACCGCCCGAACTTTTAATTCACCGTTGCCGAATGGGATCGCAGTAATCTGTAGGTCTACCGTTCGAACGTATTTGATCTAACTTATTGCGTAACTTCTCGAACGATTTAAGTTTCGTTTATACAAGTTAAAAATTTCAATTTGTATACACTGAAAAAAAATTCTAGTTAAAAACGGACGAATCAGAAAAATATCGTAGAATTGATCAAATATTCTGGTTATTATTATAGAACTTAATATTTTATAATTTATAATAATCAGAATTCTACCTATTATTATAACCAGAATATTTAATGAATCCTACAAAATTTTTTATTCGTCTGTTTTAATCAGAATTTTTTTCCGTGTAATACAACGTTTATTAATTCCAATGTATTATGCAACACGCAAAGGCAATTTGGATTTCTAAAATTCAGCAGAAAACATCCCAATTAAAACATTATGTTAACATTTTCTGAAAATTTATTTAATATTTGCTTTCGTTAGTTTCCCTATATAAATATACTTATTTTGGTTCATAAATATGATTCATGATCAAGAAACGTCGTTATATTAGTTACACGACTTATTCATCTGTCAATAACATTTTGCAGAAACGAAAGCTATGAATTCATGCATGGTGCCCATGAACTATAATTATCGTTAATGGCTGAATTGATAAATTGTCCATCAGTATACGCTCTAGTCACAAACGTCAATTATTACAACAATATAATTACAATAATCAGGGATTATTATGATGAATGGAAATCTTTGAATTTGTGTGGACGTGTATCGTGCTTTTGCAAAATCTAACATTCTACAAATTGATGACAGCAATATACGTACAAGATGATACACATAAATGTACACGATAATGTTGTAAAAGCAAATTTTTCATTTACAACCGCTATTTCGGATCGCCGTTGCGGGTGTGTGGCACACCAACGCAAAATAATAGCAACAATTAACGTCCGCATAAACGCTACGTGCTTGATGATCGACCGACGTCGCGTAATGACACCCTCGGCTCACAACGGTAATATCAGGCGCGCTCAGCTCCGGGGCGTGGTGACAAATGATCCACGAGGAGCGGCTCATTTACCACCCGTCTCTCGCAGGGAGCAACGTTATTTTTATTTATTTCGCGGCCACGCCGTCGCGAGGCTCTATCCTCCTTAACTCGTCGCGCTCGCGCCCGATGGGGTGTCTATACGCAAAGGTACGCGAGCTTTTCCATTCTTCAAATCCTTCGGGAGCCGTGGCAAATGCCCCAGCTCCCGGCGTTTCCCCGGGAGACTCTTCGGTGCCGAGCTACGCGGGATGGCTTTAATACCCGCCCGCGAAAAGGGAGTCCCCTTCACCTGACGACTGTGCCACCCTTACGTGCCCACCCTTCTCCTCTTCCTTCCCCAAACGCTTCTTTCAGCTTCTTTCTTACGCCAACGTGCTTACGGGTCCCATTGGCACTCGTTAAAGCGCCGGGCACAATAGGGATCGCGCGGAAGATACGGGGTGGATCGATGGCTCTCGCCCGGCCAAAGAAGATGGTCATGTGGCGAGACATGTTTGTTAACGCGCCGTTTCAGATAAGGCTCCTCCTTGTTTAATTTCTTGCTTAACTTCGTTAACCCAACTACTGTAGTTAGACTTGATAATGTTATGGGATCTGATCCGAATAACCAAAACGCTTTCATGTTTCGCGTTAATATGAACAAGCGAACTCTATTTTTTTTGTCGCCCGGCTCCGTAATGGATAGAGATAGATAAGAAAAAGATAGTCTCACTTAATAGCTTGGCAGGGATTCCGAGGTTTCGATGCGTACGATCGTATCAACCGACTTAAATGCAAATCCACGTGGGTTTAAAATGGGAACGAGAGAAGTCCATCAGATGGTTCACAGTTTTTTTTTTCTGCAATTTCCAAGAATAACGGATTATGTCGTTTCACTTTTGCCGCTGAAATGAAGTTGATGGCTCTCCGGTTATTCAGACTATTCTCATTTTATCCTTCGACGTGACGTTAAGTTCAGTATTAGCGTATCGTTATTGTCCCTTTTCTTTTACTACGTTCCTGAATAATATATTTAAAATCAACGCAAAACGTATAATAACGATAATGCTCGCCGAGCTTAACTGCTTTGCCTCTCCCCGACTATAATGTAAATGATAGCGATTGTTTATACGCCGGGGGCGTGCGGCGCACTGTCGAAATCCTGCATCAAAGGGTTAAATCCCCTCTTATATCTTCGCTCGAAGTGGCAATTTTCGAGAGAGTGTGCCGCCAGCAACGATCGCGAGCGGAAAAGCCAATGCGGGGGCTTCATTTCGGAGAGGTACATACGGCACAAAAATAGCCGGGTGGTGCACCGCTGACCCTCATTCTCTCGTCGGCGATCGGAATCAAAGCTACAAAAGCTGCAGTGATATATTCGCTGGTCGACCGCAAAGCCGATTCCGGCAAATCATACGTATATATAGGCGATCCGCGCCACGTGTGCGATCCGCGTGTCCGTGTGGGCGTATACGCGTATACGTGTATATACGCGATCCTTCGATATATTAACTTAACGCGCACACAGTCTCGTTTTTTATTTGATTGCCGGTTCGTGGTAATTATCGTCGCGCGCGCGAAGAAAGGGAAATAACTGGCGACACTTGATTCTC
>VBVQ01000751.1:22500-36957 GCA_011636635.1 Tetramorium simillimum | reverse complement strand
CTACGAATATGAGGCGACGTTTGCGACTCGCCTCAAGGATCCTCGCATTCCGGACATATTATCGCAATCTCCAACAGTATATATACGCGCGCGACTCATGTCCAATGCTGCACACATGTACGCGCGAATGTACGAGCACGCAAGAGGAAGTCCCATCAGACAACGATGGCATCGTGGCATTACCTTAGTCCCAATTTGCAACGTTGCTTTCGGACCACAATTATCGATACATTGTTCGCTTATGTCAATCGACATTGTTTGCTTATCAATACAAAGAGAGAGAAAGAGAGAGACTGACAGACAGACAAAGCATCTCGCTTTTGATATCCAATCTTGTGTAATTGGGAATTTGTTACGTATCTTGTGAACGCGCACAGCAAGATTATTGTTCCTCTCCTCGCGCGCGATATATTATAGTATGTATATACCTAGAGCGTAACACAAACTACGTTCATTCTCGTGGAAATTTAATTTCGCGAGAAATTCCTAATCGCATGCAACGTTGTATCGATCGTTTGTCGGCGACAGACTTAAAATAAAATTGAAATTTTCGCATGAAGTAGATGCTATATTGTTATAAAGTTATCTTTAAAATAAAAAGGCAGACTTCTTCTCTTCTTTTGAAAATATTTCCGTTTCTTTGAAACGGACGAAATATTATTTAAACAAACTTTATCTGATAATTCCTATCATTGTTTTACAATTCGTATAAATAGGAAAAAGTGATGAATTTGATAATGTTTTTAGAAAACAGTTAATTGAAATTTCTAAAAATAATAACGCCATGCTAATAGACGGAATTGTGATCAGCTTATATGCAATCACAAATGCGATATTATGTAAAACAATTCCACATAAAATGGTTACATTATCGCAATAAAGCAGTTAATATGGTGAGCAATAACTACGCGGTCGAGATTACAGAAAAATATGTGTTACGGGCTAGTTACATATATAATACCGTAGCTTGTATAACACATATTTCAGACAATACATTATGGCATTATACGTATACAAATACAGCATTTTTGTAGCCTACTAGAATTGTAAGAGTGGTTAAATTATTAATCTCTTTTAAATATTTGTGTTTTCAATTAATATTTGAGATATATTAAGAGCAATAATTATTTCATAGAGAACATGTAAAGTTATATATTATTTTTGCTAATGTGTCTTTTTTGCATTTTTTTATTCATAAAATATTTCTTGGATATATGTACATAGAAATGATTATATTAAAACGCGAAAATTGAAACTGAAAATTATTAACGATATTGAAAAGAAAATCATTATTTATTATAATCGGAAGAGCTTCGAGATACTTCGAATGACATCTACCACGTTCCAGTTCAAGTAAAACTCGGTAGATCAAGCAGTTGAGAAACTCCATTGATAAACTTTAAAGAATTACAGTATATAAATAATACACATAATATAAAAACATTTTCTTAATTGACATGACATAAAACAGCGGATAAGAAAATTAAAAATGTGATGTCAATAAACATTATTTTAAATATATACAAGAAAGATCGTTTATCGATACTTCCTGCAACATGAATAAATAATATTACTATCAGTCGAGAATATTGCGATAGTTGATAAATTTATATAAGTAAAATACTACGATACTATAATGAATCCGTGCTGCAAGGTTCCACCATCGATAAATGTGTACCTGCAGTTTCCACGTGCTGGAAAACGCACCCCCGCGTTTGAGTCGGTCGAGTCAACTTCGTTTCAATTAAAAAAAAAACAGAGATTAAATGAGAATTAAAGTGCATTCGACAACTTTACATATTAGCTTTTTGTAAAAAATAGAAGTCGGTTTACCAATCTCGCGAATATGTTTGACAATGAGTTAAAGAGAGCCGATGTTGCAGCTGCATCTGCATCTGCATTGGTCCGTTAAGATGATTTCCGTAATTTGCTCGTTAGATCGACGAAAGGTTAATTAATCCGAAGTTCCGAACTGGAGTCAGCGAACTCCCGGGAGATTGGTCGATTTGATACCTTGACATACGATTAATTAATCACGCGCTAATTAACTCTCGAGTGATTAACTGCCTGGGATTTTTTTTTTCATGCAGATTTTACCGAGAATCAAGTTTATCGCAAGCGCTGTATCCTCCCTTTTATAAATCACTCTCTCTGTATTCCCGCTGCGCGTGGAGATGAACGTGAAGAGAGTCACGCGTGAATACATTAAAAACGTTTCCTACTGTAGACGCGATCGTCAACGACGATAAAAACTTTGTTAACGGAAATAAAACCTCGACGATAATTGCCACGGCGGATTTTTCACGTGCAACTAGACGTAAATTCCTCGCTTGACGGTATCATAATTTCGCGATGTTAAACTAACTCACTGTAATACGAGGAGGAGGAAGAATTATTTAACATGTATGTTTCTGGGAAAATTTCGCCGATAAAAGTAGTCGAGAAATTTAACTAAATATTTATTTTAATCTTATAAATGAAATACGATCGAAGGATTTAACGTAACGTTAATGTGAAAAATGAGAATTGTAATCAATCTGCTCTTCATGCTGTTATAAAATTCACATTCGCACCATATAGTTTTTGCGTTTCTGAGGAACGACGATCAGCATGGATGAAATATTTGCTACGGTGACCGTTACGGCATAAAAAGCGCATAAATTATTCTAACGACTTGCGAGCGCGTGAATGTAAATTATTTAAGGACTTAATGAAAGCACCAAGCGAAGAATTAAACTTTCCACGTTGTCATTCGGTGAATGCAATTTCCTTTTTCGGAGGTTGCATCGGCGTGCATGAGAGCGATATAAATGGTCCTAGGGGTGCGCGGATCGATATGTGCAAATATTGGTAAATTGCATGCTTAAACAGTCTGATTTGTTGTCCCATAATTTAAGGTCATTACCAAGCACATAATTATGAAACACGATGGACTTGGGGCGATTAAATTAAGGTTAACGTAATTAAACCCGTCTGCCATCACACCAACTTAATCTCTTGATCACTATGGACTTTCACAAATAAATTAGATCGTTTATTCTAATGAAAATGTTTCAATGAAAACGTTGACGAAATTATTTGCCGTGAGAAACGAGATTTTTTTATTAAGTTTGTCCTAAGAGGTCCTATTATTTAAATTTATAATACATTACTAAAAATGTAAGGACATTACACATTGAGTGTTAAAATCAATGAATGTATTATTACTGAAAAATATAAGTGTGTCGGCATTTTCCATAATGACTCAAAAATTTTAACTACTTCACTGCTCTGTGGAAAAACTCACGCAGAACTTCTCGTGACTGCAACCGTTTTGAGCGCGACGAAACATTTTGATGTAATACTTGAAACGTACAAGATACAAAAGTTGTGAAGCAGCAAACTTGGGCAATTAAATTTCTCGCTCTCAAGCGCGCTATAAGAAATTATCTTGCGGTTGGACGACCATAAAGAGCAGACTCCACTTAGCATGCCCACAGTTTCCAAGCAATATTTGCTGTGGCAAAACTACAAATTTTAATTTGCGAGAAACGAATCTACCGGCACAAGCATAAGATTTCTGTTTGCTTTGATGATGAAAAGATCGTACATATTGAAATAATTTATGTATAATTCTTTTAGAATTTATTGGTCTATAAGTAATTGCAGAACGAAGCTCCGACGGAGAAAAAAGGAATTGTTATTTATCTCGCGCATGACGAGTTTCGCGCAGAAAAAAATACTACGCGTAAATGTATTTTGCACATCGCACGGACGTTTGCGAAAACATTTTAAGAAACTTCCTCGGAAGACTGAACTCGAATTATTTATCGGATCTTCGTTCGCGCAGCGCGGAACTTCGCAACGCGTTACAATATTCATTGATGCGACTGCTTCTTCCGACGACGAGTAGAAACTATACGTGTTATTGCTTTAACATGAACAATATTTGAGCGACATTTTATTAATGTGTCTGTTGGATGATATCAAATGACATCGAACTGAATTATAAATATTAATTTTTTTCCCACATTTTTCTATCCCTCTACGTTCCGCAGTCGTAGTTTGAAGCTCGTTAGCTCGCGTGTAATCAGCTATGCCACTTTTATCGCCCTTGTTGATAGGGCGTGACACGTGTGCACATGTTTACTGCGTTGCAATATTTTACATAATGACGTTTAACGACTCCATCATGTGCAGTCTTTATCGGTGTTAACTTAATAAAATCTTCGAGGAAAAAATACGCTCACATACGGATTTCGATGATATCGGAAGCTTAAATTGTACAGTATACGTGAAACCCGATACGCGTGAATACGAACGCGCGTTGCGCACGGTTAGTATAACACAGTTATTACTGACGTGTAGTTACCTGCACGGATTTAGTTGCTTTTCAATATGCGGGTACATGTTGTTCGTGCACACGGATTTTGTAATACACGTGAGACCTGTAGTCGTGTCAGATTACGGCTGGCAAAAACGGGAGAGATATCCAATAATAAAAACGTACATCGCGCACACGTTGGTTAAGTAACACGGTTTAACAAGCGGCCTGAATCCTTTGACCGCTATACCAAATAATTTAGATCTTTTTATGCTTGAAAACTTTTACGCTTAATACGAAACATGTGCCCACGGGGGGGTAAAAAAAACATTCATTGAAAGTAGACAAATTTCTGCTCCGTTTACGGATTTTTTAGCCAATTTACGCGGACGCGACTTTGTTAACGGAAAATTTGTTTTACCCAGCGATTTTTGTTTAATTAACATCTAATTCTAAATGTGTCTCTCAAAACAGCGTGAAAGTTTGTTCAAAATAGATCGAGATTGTATAACGGAATAATTAATTGAGTTATTTTGTTATTTACTCTTACGTAAAAGTTATTATTAGACGGCATTATCGGCATTCCCTCGTTTACGCAAAAGCAACTCCGGATTGATTAAAGAGCATCTTGTAAGAGCACACGCGGGGATTCCAAGTCTTACGCTCGTAAAAAGTCGAGAAGAAGATAGCGGAATTTACCACTCGAGCTAATAACGAGGAATCCCGATAATGAAAGTTAAAGCATTGGAAACGCCAGAGAGAGAGCAAAAGTGTGATAGCGGCTATCGCGTCACAGATTCACATGCGCTTAGATAAAACGACGCCTCTTTGACGCCCCGGTCCGTTAAAAAAAAAAACGATACGTTCTCGTCGGTAGGACGAACGCGGGACTTGGTCGGGAAAGCTCTTGCATTTACGTCTCGCCGTCGCTCAAAGAAAGTCTCCGCGTCCCCCGTGAATAACGTTCGTTATTCGTCCTGGAAGTGAGTTTATTACATTGTGAGCGGGCACTACGGGGTTTTACAGCTAGATACCGGCAGGATATAAAACGTCGTTGGCATACAAAGTGCAAAAACATAGCCAGGTAGGGAATCCTTTCTCGCGTACGTTTGACGTACAGTCCTCCTTCAGCTTTCTTATCTTCATTTATCTAACACCTTCGTGTAGCTGAAACTGAAGCTTCGCCGCCCCTGAAGAAATGGGAATAATGGATCGCTATGTTTTTCAACAAATCGATTTCTCCTAACAGAAAATTTAATTACTTGTCAATGTCTGCAAAAAAGATTGTCAATCCCATTAAATAATCTTCTCATTATATCAAATGTTAATTCAAATGCTCAACAAAATAGAATCGAATTCAACTTTAAGTTTATTGGAAAAAAAATTGATTTTTGCTGTTTTTATTTTATTTGTTGGGTTAATTAAACTCTCTCCTTAAATTTATTGAAGCATTTTCTAAAAAAATATTTGACTATGCCATTGAGCTATATTAAGGATGGGTCAACTATAAATTTGTTAAAGTATTGTTTTCTGCTTTTAAAACTCTCAGCACGTAAACTCGTGATCAATATGTCGCGAAGCTGTAATTACCATTACTGCAACGCCGTGATTAAAAAAGTAAACTGCCTGGAGCAAAGTGAGAAATTCTTCACGGTAACATTCATTGCTTTTAGATCGGTTCTCTCCGATATTAAATAACGGAAAAAAGGAAACGGAGAATAAAAATGAGGTCTTTCAGAAAATGCAGAAATATCGAATACGCTTCGTAATCTTAGATCATGCAAATCAATTGAAGCTATCTTGATGATCCCGTGTATATAAGTTTTATTACATTTATTTTTACACAAGTTTGATAAACAGCATGTTTCAACACGGATCTGTCTTCTCAAATTGTTTATTCTAACAAGTAACTCTATCTTTGTGCGACTCGCCGTGTTTTATGAAACTCGGTATATTTGTAGATTAACTAAAAATAATAAAAACATGTTTTTTATATCGACAATGGTGCAACTTTAAGAGTAAAAACTACCCCTTATATTCATAAGCAAAAAAATAAAAAATCAATAAAAATATAAATATAAATAGAAAGTAAAAAAATAATAAAACGAAATTAGAATAGATTCTCGCCGTTTTCTCGTCAGTTATTCTTGGGTTCGGTAAAGAGCGAAATAAGATTGTTACAATTTATATAATATGTATAGTGGTGCAATATTGGATCCGCCATTTTGAATTCTATAATTTTTACATTGAATTTGCTTTTAGCGACGATAACTCGTATTATTTTCAAAATTCAGAAATAGTTTCAATACCGTGAGCATAAATGCAATAAATTAATTAATCGTGCTTTATAAGTGAATATGATCGATGCACCACTTTTGTTACCACTTTAAGGATTTTCAAAGATATAAACGCGTTTTAATTAAATTCTTTTTATTATCTAATAATTTTAATTTTTATTATCTAATAACGTTATCTAATAATTTTAACTATTTTAGTATATTCTTAAGAATCTTTTAGATAATAAATTTAAAATTGGCAAGCAAATAAAATTAAATACATGTTTTAAACATAAGAATTATGTTATAAATTCCAATTTCACCGTTTTTGGCCAGTATTTAGATTTGTTGTTACAAAATCATACACGCATTCAGCAAGGGAGTGTGATCAACAGAAATACTGTAAAAACAAAATTTATTTACTACATGAGGTCAACAAGAAGCATAAACTAAATAATTCGAAAACTGTCGAAAACAGTGGCCAGAAATGAAGCAGTGGCCACAAATGGTGCACTGATCCTATAAGTGAATATAAGGTAGTTTTCACCTTTAAAGTTGCATCATTGCCGATATAAAAAAATATGTGTATTATTTTTAACTAATCTACAAATATACCGAGTTTTAGAAAATAATAAGTCACACAAAAATAGATTACTTGTAATATTGGAACACATTATATTTTATTTATTCGAAATTTTTAATGTTTTTCATGTTTGAAAGAAAGCCAAAGTGTCAACTGAGAAATAACATTTGAAAAAGCGGCAATAGAATTTTATGCATTAACATCGATTTTCTGACGTATCTCAAAATCGAGAAGACGGACGATGTGTCGTAATAACATTTGGTTTCGCATTACAGCGCACATTCGACGGCTGCATTATAAACATAGAAAATATATAGCGTATATTTATATTATATTGCATACAGAGAATCCACGGCGAGAGAGAGACAGAGAGAGAGAGAGAGAGAGAGACGAGACGAGAGCGCAATCGCGTGACTAGGCGCAGACAGGGGCGAGGAAACATTATTGAGCACGTGCACATAAATGTTTCTGAACAGGCTCGTATTTTACTTCATTCCGCACGATAAGAACCTTCCACCACCGTGATCCGAACAACTCATTTCTGACAACCCATTCATCGTTTTCCGCGGCACGTAACCTACTATCCACGATTGCGCACCACTTTCAGACGCAGTCGGAACAGATAGAAAACGGGAGTACACATTTTCTATTCTATTATATACGTTTCCTATTATTCCACTTATCGCAGGCACCGCCAAGCATAATTACAAATTTTGCAAGTTTGTAGTTTCCGATCGTTCGGCGTATTACGACATTGTGGCACGTTATTCTATTAATGTAAAATTCTCTAAGTTTTTGACAGCAAACTTTTACAAGGTGTAGAATTTTTCAACTTGATGTAATATTTAATATAATATAATATTTATATTTGCCATGTATTACTTAAAGAATTTTACGTGAACTCGAGTGTACCTATATTATTCTAAACATTGAGAAATTGAAATGGTAACATTAATCATATCATAGTTATTCAATTTTGTCTACTGCTAAGAGTATTTATAGATGCTTGTCAGCCATTAGAGTATCCCAAAATTATCGCGCTCCTATTACTCTTCTTGATTACAGGAACTCGAGACCAAACTAAGAGAGATTGTTGTTTTAATAATATTAGAATGTCTTTGTAGATAACTCTTGACTTGTAACAGTTCAAAATTAAAGGGATCGGAAAGATCTAAATAGATGAAAAATGTTAGACAATAGATTTTCTAACGTAATACTATACCGGAAATATCTCACAATAACGTATCGAATGTGTTTAAGGTTTGTTTAAGGTGACAGTTCTCCGCGTCTTCAAGAAAGGATACAGAAATGAGATTTTATTTCCCTCAACGTTTTCTGAGCGTGCTTCTGCTGCTCGTCGCTTTGACGTGTGCCACACAAGCCAGCAGCCTCCGAGCGAGGCGTTCTGTTTGGAATGATATCGGAAACACATTGAACAACATCGGGCAGACAATCAAGGATACCATGAAGACCGGAATCGACTCCCTGTTCCACAATTCGACCACCAAGTCCGAAACGATGCAGCCGACCTTGGAAGTGAACAAAACTTGGACACCGTTAGAAAAAAATCAGACGGTATCTGAAGATTTCGGCCGGGATTTCATCGACGCCCCTGTTAGATGCCCTCCTAATCATGTAGTAGTAAAAGGAAAGTGTCGAATAGCAGCTCGTTGACGATAGAATTTGTCAAGTTTCAGAAAATATCAAAGAATCTTTCATACTTTCATATAGCAATAATTCGCAAATTCTGAAATCTTATTAAATTCTCTAACATTTATGAATAACTATTATTAAGAATAAACATTATAGGTTTATAAATAAATTAAATTTTTCAATCATATATTATATTCATGCCCATAGTAATTTCGAAAACATAACCCAGAGAATAATTAACTATTCAAATCGCGTAGCTGTGAGAAAATTTAATTATTCGCAGTGAGCACTCTATGACTTGGCAATCCTAGCTCATCTATCACTAAGGCCTTTAACATATTCATGAAATAAGATGTAATTCATTCTTGCTGTATCATTACGATATATTTATATCGTGATACGTCAAATAATAACATAATTACACATTTTATGTGACGATGTTAATATCAATTAAAGTGCAAAAATGTGTTGGTTACTAAACAATTATCTTTTATTCTGTGTAATGCTTTGCTAAACTTACAGCACAGTGGTAGCTACTTTATAGTAGAGTTGTATGCTTATCAAGTAAATCACGATGTCAACATTTCAGCCTTGAGTAATAGCGTAATTATATCCTTTATAAGTGCGGTAATATTATGTCTACTAACACTTTTTGACGTAAATTGGTAATTAATTTTTTTAACAGCTGAGAGGGGAGCAAGCAGTATTCGCTATTTAACGTGCTACGACACTCGCGGGACCTAACTCATTCCGAATATGTTTATTGCCCCGTGCTGTAATTAAAAATTATTTCCATATTATTTATGCTTGCCGCTCACGCCTGCGTAAATAGCGTAATAAGCTCGGACTGGAATCTCGCTGCTGTTATTTAGCGTTTTCTTTTATGATCCCCGGGCGATATTTCGCACCCGAGGCCCGCACTAAGTACCCGTTCGATTTCTAAATTACACCTGTCACGAATATAAAACGAGAGTTACGACGTACGCGCTAGATCGGGCGGTATAATAATGACGCGGCGATACATATCGAATTCTCTTTTAATGACTGTATCGCGTGTAAACTGTAAAAACGCGATTGAGAAGGCAGATAAGCGTATACATTTGTACGATTAATATATCGTTTACTTCCCTGCCGCGCAAAGCGCCGCTGCGCTATTGTTTCCCTTATCCGCCGCGTATTTCCTCAATTATCAATTATCAATTATTATGTTCATGAGATACGGCCCACCGTGCCGCATGAGAAGCCGCATACTCGCGACTGATGCATATTAAACAATTAACATGTCATTTACATGTCTTCGCATTCGTGAATACAAATCAATCGAGCTGGATAATAATTGAATAAATATTTCTTCGTCGTACGTATGAAGTATGAATGTCTGCTTTCTTAGAATTCTTTCAATCGCATGTCCGAATTGATCTACATTATTACGGAATCTCAAGTATTTCGAATTGCTTCTCGGCGATCTCTTTCCTTATTGATATCGATAGAACACGAATATTTCATGAAAAGTCCAGCGTTGTCTATCCAGACATCGGATCGCTTTCGCAGCGTACCCGGAACGTTATTTCATCGTTCATTTTACCGGCTTTCCCGCCTCCACCGTGAAACGTACTTCGGTGAAGACAGGGCTCGTTCAGAATGACTGATTCAATTCGCGCTCCACCACCAACGTTTCTTCCACACAACAAAGCGCTCTCGTGCTTCGCGGTGCTTTCGACTCGTCGCCGTGCGATATACGGGTTGTTGGGGGACTCCATATAGAGTACAGCTGTCGCTGAATGAAACGAGACCTGAATTTGCGTGATCGCTAATTGTGACTGCAATGCCTCTTTGTGACCAGCGCGCGCTCCTACACTCCCCTACTTGCACACGTATCTGTAGAGAGCCGGCCAGATTTCCTGCTCATTGTCAGAAGTAGACGGCCCTCTCGGCACTTGTTGCTCGCACATCGACATTTGTCTGGCGCGCCATTATATCGCGCTGCATTTCACTTCCGACGCCCACCACTCTTTGTCAAGTTAGGCTCGCGCCTCGGTGCCGCGCGTCGAATCCGTAAATGTGCACCCGCGTGTTTTGTCTTTTCGAGCGAGACCCTGGAAGAGCAGCATGGTAGCTGCCGGAGGAGAAAATCATAAAGGGACATCGCGCGCCGCGGTATTCTTATATACGCCGTATCGACCAGTCGTCTTTCCAGCCACAGTACTTCGAAAGTTGAAATAAATAAAATGAAGGAGCAATGTCTTTACGAGATAACTTGAAGCGAAGTAGCTAACATCAAGATATTTGAAATTTTAGTTTTTATTTTTTTCTGAAAATTATGCCTCTAAATAATGTAAAGAAATATAATGTTAGAAAAGAATTATCGTAAAGTATCTGGACCAGCATTTGTGCGGATTATTTGAATACTGAACCATTGGCACGCGCGGGACATTATGCAGACATCGTTGGACTTTCTCACGGTCTTACATAAAATCGCACCTAAAAAAGTCATATTTTTTAATGCTCCAAAAACGTGATGACGTTGTGCCGTTATAATTCGCCATCGCGTTACATCGTGCATTATTGTCGGTATGGTAATCTTTCCTTTGCCTCACTTTACGAGCGCCGTCTTTATTGGATTTTCGCGACCGACGACGTTTCTGTATTCGACTCCTGAAAAGAATGTTTCATCGCTACTATTCGAAGAAGTAACTTCGAGCAACTGTTCCTTCCCTCTCACTTTTTTTTTATTGTAGCTACTACTTGTTATTGCCGCATGTTCGGGCGGATCTCACGGCTGGGAATTCTTGGCGAGACGTCTTTTGTGGTAATTTGAAATTCAAATAGAAGGAAACATAATGCTTATAAACGATACGAAAATAAGATGAAATTCAATGTGTGAACTCTTGACGATTTTAAAATTGAAAGCGCAAATGTATAAAAGAGTATCGTTTTCTATGAAAATTAAATATTTTTACGATAACTTCAGAATATCTTGAAATCTGCTTTCTTTTACCTTTTTAAATATTTTAAATATTTTAAAATTCTTTAGCGAATTGTACAGTCAGTCGGAAAATTTCGAGGAACGTTATTCATCTTTTATTATTCCGCAATAAATATTACAAATTTTATATTAAATTCCGGAGGGAGGGAAGGTCTATTTTAATTCAGATGGACAATGATGTTCATTGTTACTCGCATCTGTTGTGTACTTGTTCTGGAGCTTCCGTTGTGAATATTTTGGAGCTCATGCTGTCTACAGGCAAGTATCAAGATATTTCGGGTCTTATCCCGGATGTCTAGGTAATTTTCCGAACATTACCCATGACTTCGATTAACGGCTGGGCTTCCAGTATCCGAGTTCAGAATAAAAATAACATCGCTCTTTGATTTAAAAGCAGAGAGAAAAAAACTCGTACGATATAAAATATTAATTTTAAAAATTCCAAAATAACATTACTCGTTTTGTGCAAATTTAACGAAGTTAGACCGCAGATATGTAATTTATTCATATTAGAGTCATAAAATGTTTAAAGGTTTAATATTAAACTAGAAAAGTTAAAAATTTCAAGAATATAATTATCATTAGTCTGTTACTTTAATTTGGCTTTTCCGCGATATTTCCATAAAATTTCTAATATAATTTCTGCAGGTAAAAATAAATATCTTTTAACAACAATTAGTAAAGTATGAAAAGAAATTTTATGCGCTTTGAAAGATTCATGTTGTTCGCACAACACTTTACACAACTTCTATCTAAAAAAAATACGATAAATTGTTTTCACGCTGAGGTCATCATCCTTTCTTTATCCTTTGTTTCATTCATCTGCGAAATTCGTATTTGCATTCTGCGCTGGATGACTACTAATAAGTACGATATCGGAAACTGATAGTAATTAGATCGTTGCAGTCAAAGCTAATAATAATGCACGAATTACTATTCATAAGCCGTGCCATGCTTGTAGCATTCAGTTATAGCAATTACGCGCTCAAACGATCGTTTAAAGAGTTGAAAGCCCTCTGAGATATTTACCGTCACCCCCTGCGGAAAAGTAGGATGCATGAAATGCCTAATTTAACTTCCGAAATTTGCAAGGTAATCACCAATTTAAACTCATATTTTCGGCTTAAGTAATCATATAGTAGCATTTTAGAACCTTGGCGAAATATACGATATGGAAACGTTGTAGACGGTTAATAACGGTTCTAAAGCTGCCCAAAGTTTTGACAGAACATAATGTCATGTGACACAGCTAATTGCCTCTATACATTTTCGCAATGATGAACCGCTATCTCTCGTGTAAGTAGAACACTCTCGCATTAGTCAGACGTAACTGAGGTATCACCTATGACGAATACAAAGAAATGGCAGACACTCGTATTTTTCACGCAAATTTCGCTTATTTCTCACATGTTGATCAGTTTCTTCGTTTGCGCAATTTTATTCGTGAAAATGGTATCCACACTGAAAAAAAATTCCGATTAAAAACGGATGAATCAGAAAAATCTTGTGGGATTGATCAAATATTTTGGTTATTATAATAGAAATTCTGGTTATTATAAGTTATAAAGTATTGAGTTCTATTATAATAACCAGAATATTTGATCAATCCCATAAGATTTTCTGATTCGTCTATTTTTAACCAGAAACTTTTTCAGCGTACAAGCGCAACTTATCCCTCACAAATAATTACATATTTACGTACGCATCAAAATTGTGTACCAAAGCGTTTGCATAATTTTAACCGTCCGTCTCCGCTACGTAATAGTCCCATAAATTCTCTCCTCTCCACACCTTTCCTGCGCAGCACCTCTTTTTATGCCGCCTCTCCGCCGTTAGACTATCGGACATCGACCAAAAACACCGCCCTGAATTTGTCCGATGGCCATAGGCTTTCGGATCTGACGGCGGCGTCTCTCGACGTGTTCCCCCGAAAGGGGCAAACTAGTTTGCTCACGCCACGGCGACACGATCGCCGGCCAAACACCCCCGCCCACGTTGTCTGGGGAAGCGCTTTTTACATTTTTGCATATCCATGAGCGTCCCGGCTCGCGCGCGCGAGCGGGGCGAGCTAAGTCCGCAATATCGATAACCCATAATCGCCGCCGCCGTCGCCTCCGACCGTCGTTGCGGAACGTGCCGACGCGAGGCTCGGACATAAGTCTCGCGGCAAATCCAATATCCAAACAGGCGTGCATGTGCAACCGGGCAATCAGATGCAGCCGCGAGAGTGCATCTGGACATTCGGACGCGGAATCTCATCGATTTGGCCGGTCGCGCGATCGCCCGAGGATCTCCCTCTCTTTTTCTCTCACTTTCCTCGCCTCCAAGTCTCTCTCGCCCTGGAGGACGACAGTAGTTACGACGACGACGGCGGCGGCGGCGGCGACGACGACGACGACGATGACGACGGCGACCTGCTGGAGAGCGGCGTTCGCGGGGGGCACGGCCGCTTTGAAAATCGATAAGCGCCTCCGCGTAGAGTCGACCAGTCAGGGGCTTTTCGGTGTATCCGCGCGCCGGAGATCCTGGCGGGGGCGCCCGGTGACCTCGAAACGCCAACGCCAGAGGATCCCCGAGCGTAATTTCGCCCCGATGTGTCTATCGATATACTCGGCGGCGTTGCCGGAAGTCGCCGTCGTAAAGTTCCGCGGACCGA
>VBVQ01000751.1:0-17500 GCA_011636635.1 Tetramorium simillimum | reverse complement strand
ACGCCGATACGTGAGAATTTCGCACGAACGAGAGTCGCCCGCGAGCGTTATCGTGCCGCGCGATAACCCTTTCGTGCGGAACGAGCGTCGGAGATGCAAATTCGACGTCGATGTTCGTCGGCGTCGGAGTCGTCGCGTTGCGTGACGCCGAGCGATTAGATTAGAACGCGACGACGGCGGTTCGCGGATTTTCTTCCCCCCGTTTTTTTTTTCTTCTTTTTGGAGGGGCGGTACAGTTGACGGATCAATTACGTTATCGTGGATCGTCAAGTTTCTCTCCCGCGAAAGTTACCCGGGGGCTCGTCGGAGTCTCTCGTGGGTGGTTCAGGCTGTTGAAGTTACCCGAGAGGGCGAAAGTCGCGACCTCCGCGGGCCTCGGAGAGGCACGTGAGAGGGTGCGCGACACGCGAGCACTTTCGAGCCCAGCCCGTGAATCAACTGGTTCTCCTTCTCTCCGTGTCGCAGAAACGAGCCGAATGATGTTCAATTGACGAAGACCGCGCAGCGCTAGGAATGGCCCCCTTCAGTTCCGTCTTCCTGGGTGTCTGGGGAGTGTTTGTTGTCATTTTGATAAAAGGTTTGTATGCCCAACATATTGCTGTGCGTTTCTAATATTTTTTCAATATAGCGTACATAAAAAATTGTCTCATCTTGAAAAAGAAAAATTTTAATATTTGCACGATCCTATATTGACTTCGTCCCATATTATTTTTAACCACTGTAAAAATATCTTCTTTTTTTATCTTAAATAATATTACGTAAAATAAAATGTTCGATATATGAGACGTTAATTAATTTAGCTGATATTGTATTTTTACTCTCTGCGTTGCTTTATTAAATATTTTTATGCTATTATTAAACTTTTGTACAAGAAATTCGAGCAATTAAAAATTTATAGCCCCATGAAATTGGATCATATATATATTTCGATGAATGGATAATACTGTGCTATTAGAAGCGATTACGAAGTCCGACATATTTACCCAATGCGATTCAATTTGCACAAAGAGTCCTTTGTCCCTTCTCGGCACGAAACAATTTATGCAGTTCTCATAAAGTTATGCTGGCTGAATTATCGGATTTCTCATGAAGATTATATCGCTCATTAATAACATTTGCAGAATCGACACCCGTTAGCTGGGAGGAATGGTGGACGTACGACGGTATCTCTGGTAAGCATCCGGATCGGATACCTTTCAAATCGACATCATTATCAACAATATTTTCCTCCCTATTGTTATCTAACGATATAAAAAAAAATTCAATTACAAAGGTCCTGCCTTCTGGGGTCTCATCAACCCGGAATGGTGGCTCTGTAACAAAGGTCGAAGACAATCACCAGTCAATCTCGAGCCTAATCAACTGCTTTTCGACCCGAATTTACAACCGCTTCATCTGGACAAGCACAGAATCAACGGCGTACTGGCGAACACCGGCCACAGCGTCGTGTTCGCCGTGGAGAACGACACCCGCCATCCCGTCAACATCTCCGGCGGTCCGCTCAGTTATCGTTATCAGTTTCACGAGATTCATTTGCACTTCGGCGCGGACGATCGCATCGGCAGCGAGCACACCGTCGACGGGCACGCGTTCCCTGCCGAGGTAATATAATATAAAATAATAAGGACAAACCTAAACAAAATATTTAAAGAGACCGACATTCCTCCGAGCTTTTTAACTCCAACTTCAAAGCTTGTTTGTAAAAATCAGGGATTTAATCCAAATTACATTCTCATTGATGCGTCAAGTAAAGGGATAGCACTGTTTTGTCGAAAAGCTCAGAAAGCTTCTTTAATCTTAAGTCTTTAAATACGTCAAAGCCTTTTGTTCTCGCAGCTTCAGATATTCGGCTTCAACTCGCAGCTGTACAACAACTTCTCGGATGCTCTGCACAGAGCGCAGGGGATCGTGGCGGTGTCGCTTCTCTTGCAGGTACATGCCTAATCTCTCCGGTAGATGTTTATCGCGCGTCGAATAAAGATCGGAATGAGCGATACGTCATAGGCGATCTCGGTCCTTTTCTAGGTGGGCGACCTCTCGAACCCGGAGCTGAGAACGTTCACGCAGCAGCTGGACAAAATCAAATACGGAGGTGAGAAATCCAATAGCGTAACGAATTCCGGGATAACAGTACGACGCGGAGGAGTAGCGATCAATTTAGCGAAAGCGATGATCTAGTTTTAGCTGACAACTTTTAGCAGCGCGAGTTTAAAAATTCTCAGAGAGTTCCCATATCAGTCAAGATTAGCATATCGAACCAATTAATACGGGATGATATTTCTTTCGCGACGACGCGACAAGTGAATATATATATATAAAATACTTCTATCTTTCGCAGTAGTGAACTGAACTTTGATATATTTAATTCAAATAACAGTTTAACGAGAGAACACGTCAAGAATTTTATCTAGCAAATTAATAATTAATGCAGATTGAAATATATACGCGTGTGTTTCTTATTTTCTTTTTTCTTAATAAATTTATGTCTCGAGTTAAAAATACAATTCGAATGAAAAAGTTGCAAGATTGATGTACCTTCGAAAGTTTGATGGCGGCATGCGTTATAACTTTCTAGAAACTTCGCACGGGGTATTGTCGCCAACTTTTTTCGAGAGAAGATAAATCGATAATTACCATCATTCTTTAAGGGAACGCGAGTGTTCCTTGACGTATGCAAATACGATCGAGCGGTATGCACGATAACTTTGGCGATACGTAACAATATACGTATCAGCTGTGTGTACCGCGGCATCGGGCAGCAATCGGGCAGTAACACGCGTACACCGCACGTGTATGCAATACGTGTACGTGAACGAAGTTGACGTTATCGATCGTATGAATTGCACAGGGCAGGCCATGGAAATTAAACGTTTCGGGGTGCGCGAACTTCTGCCGGACACGAAGCATTACATGACGTACGACGGCTCCACCACGATGCCGGCGTGTCACGAGACCACCACATGGATCATCCTCAACAAGCCTATATACATCACCAAGCAGCAGGCAAGTAGTCGCCGCTGCCGGCTTTTATAAAATGCATGCACACGCCCCCGCACTCGGGCGTTTCGCGCGCGCGACGCCAAGTACGCCGGCCCCACTCAATTATGCAATTCCGATCATTAAGAGGGACAGAGTCTTTGAAACATCGAGGAACGTCGGCCGTGCTTCGCGACTGGCTAAAGTAAGATTGCGAAATAAGGATGGAAATGAGGCACTTACTAAGCTCGTATCTTGGAGCAATGCTATCATAAATCACACTTGACGGCTTTTACGGGAATCTGTAAAAAAGAACTGTGTTTTATATTTACTCGTTTGTTCTTTCAAGCGTAAAATTAAAGAAGAGACGTTTTGATTTGTAAAATAATGAATTATTTATCTATGACATAATAATAATAATAATGTTAAAAATCTAATTTTCTGCGATAATTTTGTTTTAACGCATAAAATATGTATACTGGCGAATACATAATTTATTCAATGAATTGTTGAATTTTTCTCAAATTAATAATAAAGTAGCTGATTCTATTAATAGAATTAAATTTCATTGAAAAATCTTATATAAATAGCTTCGTATAATAAATGGCAAATGTTTGTTTATGATGTATAACTTAAGTAACCTCACAATCATGTAATAATATTTGTGATAATCGATCACGCATTTAAATTAGCTGTCCCATTAGAATTGCAAATATTATTATTATTGATATCGACCGCATTTAACCAGGCAATAAAATCACTTGTACGTCATATCATGTTATTCAATAATGAATGTTGATTTGGATTAAGAATCATTTTCATTTTATCTCTTAAGCATGATATTTATGTATGTAATGCTCAAGCTTACTCGTGATCATAAATATAAAAAAAAACACATCGATAACAGGTGAATTTTAAAATAAAATGAAATTATATTTCATTTATTTCAAAATATTATACTATTTTTCTACTAAATTTAAATTATTTAATAGTATCTCCTTGCTTATCTTATATCCCAAATTCATTGTGAAAGTGAATAATAACAAAAATATTAAAATCTATACTATTTATATATTGTGTTTTATAATTTTTATTTTCATAATTATTACAGCTACATGCTCTAAGACAGTTAATGCAAGGGGACGAAAAGCAGCCAAACGCACCACTTGCGAACAACTTTAGACCACCGCAACCCCTTCATCATCGTCCCGTTCGGACAAACATCGACTTCAATGTTCAGGTATGCCATAATTGCAGAACATGTATTTTCTCTATTACAAGAATGATCGCGCTAATTTTTATACCATGTGTTTAGGGTCCGAAGAATTGTCCCACGATGAACAGAGACATATATTACAAAGGTATTAAACAAAATCAATCACAAACTCCTAGACAGACATAAAATACAATTACTACATACATTCCAATTGCTGCAACACTTTTACAAATTGCCCGAAATTTTATTTTTTTTTTCAAATTATGACAATTTTTACTGAATTATCTCTATAGTCTTTTTGCCTAGGAGCTGTCATAACTTATAAAAAGGCATAACTTTTCTCAGACTGCATCATTTTGCAAACATCGTTTTATTGTTTGTCTTTTCAGCCAATAGCTGGAAATAATACCCAGCACTGCCGTGAGGTCAACATTCGCAGTAACTACGCTTCTCCCCGGAACGAGCTGGAACTTCGCTGTAAGAAAAAAAATTGACATATCAATTACAGGCGGGTGACGCCGGGTCACAAAAAAAAATTACGGCAGATAGAACGCGCGAAGAAGACGACCGACGACGCCCATGTTGAGGTCGAGATTTAAAAAAAAAATGCTTCGTTGTACTTATTAGACGTGAATTGCCAAGTATGTTTCCAGTTAAATCAGAAGAAGAAAAACCAAATATACCTATAGATCACAAGTTAGACGAGATAAGCTAATCGTAAGATCTATTATTATATATATATCGGTAAACTATCGAAAAAGCTATGACTATCGTGGCCTGCGCGAGGGGTTGAGAGATGCAATTATATGTATAAAAATTCACGCGCAACGGAGAGCGCTATCGCGAGCAAAAGTTTATACTATATTCTTGTAATAAAAGCTTGAAAAAATGCAGAAAACGAGACGTTTTCCGGTTGCCTTTGCTTGTTTTCTTCCTCCACCCACCAATTAGCCGTTCTCATCCTGTGAAGGAGTCGATTCTGTCTATCCGCATCGCATGAAGCTTTTGTCTAAATAACGGCTATCCATCGATACTCCGGCATTGTTTTGTAATAAAAGCTCGGAAGCGCAGAACAAGTCACGCTTTGACAAGTGCGATTGAGTTCCTTCGTCATCTCTAATTAGTGTCCATTTCCTATTCTGCCATCATCGATTCGTCTCGGATGGTGGATTTTGTTACCTAAACAATAGCTGTCTATTTATCTAGCTTCGATATTGTTAGTAACTTCGGAGCTATCCGCAAAGTAGCGATGCTACTGATAGGTCAGGCCGAAGTTAAAGTTCGCAGCTACCCGAACCAGGGGTGTATCGCGAGTATCGCCTAGTCGATAACGCAGAATCCGCGGGGCCAGAACCTGGTTAATCCCAGCTCGACGTTCAAACGTGGCCTTAGTGGTCCGAAGGGAAAATCGATCCTCCCTTGAACGAAGTAGCTGCGCCTGCACCAGTCAGACCATTATCAGTTTCCAGCGGATTCCGCGCTGTCGCGCCTCTATCGCCTCACGTCCTCGTTACGACCGATTCCGCCGAGGTACGTGAAGTAATCTTGGCGGAATCCTTGCCTCGCGAGAGACCAAGACACACCGAAGAAGGGTCCGAAAGAATGTTGAAGAAGCAAATGGGAAGGGGCTTCGATGTAGGAGAGGGACATTACTATCATTGAACCGCTACCCAGAATTCGATGGTGCTGCCCGCAAACTGTTACACGAGTAGGCAACCGGAAAGGGTGAACGGCACACAACGGGGGTGCATTGAGAGAGGCGAGAGGGAGAGAGAAGGAAAGAGAGAGAGAGCGAGAGAGGGAGGAAGAGAAAGAGGAAAGTGGGAAGATTCGTGGAGGGGAAGAGGGTGAACGCGGGGGTGGAAGGCGGAAGGCGCAGAGGAGAGGGCGCCGCGTGCGCGAGAGAGGGACGGGTACGCGGATACAGATCCGTCGTGTCGGTGGCCGCTGCGGCAAATCTGCGGCTCTCCGCGGCCGATCGTCGAGAGACGGAGAAAGAGAGTGACCGGACGTGAATCAGGGGCACCCGGCCTGGATTTGGGTGCCGACGCGCGACTCGCGATCGTCCGACCGGTCGCCCGGAGTGTCTTCCCGAGACCGTTTTCCCTCCGGAGGCTGAGGGACGAGGGGCTCCGATGATGGAGCGATCTCCGCGCGAACTCTGTCACATCCCTCGCGCAGTCCGGCGGAGATCGAATTTGACGAAAGCGACTTGTGCGGATGTCGCCCGTTGTCGCCGAGACTCCGCCGGTACGGAGATTAATTGATCGGCGAAGAGAGGAAAGCGTTGGAGGACATCGATGTCAGTCGACGACCTCATGGCGCAGGTGGGGGGTGTCCTCCCGTGAGAGCGAATACGCGAGAAGTTCACGGCGGAGGGTACGCGTGGCGAGGAGAAACGTCGGCGAGTGCGTGTAGCGCGACGTCGGGGACGCATCGCCATTTGTTTCGGAGGAGGAAAGAAACGGCAGAGCGCTCGCTCGACCTCCGAACGCTCTTTCGACGAGAGTTCGCGGGACGCTCGAGGACAGTCGCATCCCCCCGGTGATTGATCTCTCGGTGCGCGATCGCGGCACGGTGTCGTAATTAGCGGAGTAATTTGCGGGAGAAATCGCCGGACCGCGGAGAAGCGGAGAGCCGCGGGAAGAACGGGGCTGCGCGACATGGAGTCGATGGAATTCCGAGGGTGTGAGGCGCAGTGTACGCTCGTCTTTAAGGTCGGTGGGAGGCTGTAAGCGGACCCGTGATTGGTTAAACGCGTCCGCGGGAATCTTTTTCGCCCTGTTACATGCGCTAATTCGCGTTCACGAGGCGAGTTTACGTGTTTGAGGTAAACTGATGAGGGCCTGCGGTTGATGGCCGACCGACATCGCGTCCGTCAGGTCAGCCGAAGATCGGTCAGCACTCCCGGAGGGCGAAAGGGGGCGACTGGCGGAGAGAGCGGGGCTCCGAGGGGGGGGATCTTTCAGTTGATCGGCCAAGTTCGGCATCGCGATCGACGTCGCTGATTCGCGCGACGGGGCGCCGTGACGAGCTAGATGGACTCTGGTAAACTGAAACTACCCGCTACTACTGCCCGCCGCCGATTAGACGGGGAACTTTCGCCCAACTCAATTACGCCGCGACCGTGTCATATTCCGCGCCTACGAGAGCCAGCGGAAAAGTGACACCGACCTACTCTTCGCCGCGACTCGGCAGGAGGCTCGTATTCCATGAAGGAGCTAATCGCGATACCACGGACTTCGCTTCTTCACGATTAATTTATGATAAGTGTAGTAAGCCGCCTGGTGTGGATTACGACGCGCGCCCGACGAGGAAACGAGGAGGGGGGAGAGGAGGGGGGGTGTTAGTAGCACCGTTAGCGGATTCAGCAATTAATATGGCGAGACAGGCATATTCCGTTGTTGATTAATATGCTGGCCGTGTAGAGGAGCACCGAGGCGGGATTTAAAATTCATATTGGTCGCATAATTGATAGTTTGTTACCCGCATTTCTCTTTCTGATTTCGAACTCTACTTATATGATCTGCATATTATTAAGTAAACAGCGTCGTGCGATCGTCGCGGACTCGAACGGGAGGCTCGTCCCGATACCTCCCACGCGGGTAAGTGCTCCGCTGATGCCGGCGATACCGTTAGATAGACAATTTGTAAAATTTATAAAATTCGTAATTCTTTTTCCAGATTAAATCGCAACGACAGTTATAAAAGAGAGTGGCTGGTTGGCTTAAGGTCCGCGCGCGCGCTTATGGCGCTCACTTAATCAGGATGAGATCTGAGAAGTCGCTGACAATGCTGCTGATGCGTCAGAACCCGGAGAACTGGTCTGCGAAATGAATACTCCTGAGAGAAACAATGGAAGCGTCCACGCGAGCATGACGGCCTCATTCGGTGACGCGGACGGCACGCTTAGACGGCCAGAAACGAGACCCTCGAGTAAGACCGAGAAACTTCTCACCCGTAATTCTGTTTTCTCCCCTTTGTTCTGCTCGACGTCTCTGCGCGACGCTGCTCGACACTTCCCATGCATTCCATCTGTCTTTTAAACAGCTATGAACTTTATATAAAAATATAATTCTTGCATATAAAATTTGTCTATTGTAGATCCGCCAGAAATCGAGGATCGTGATGAACGATCGTTTCGTATTAGCTCTTTTCCGGCTCGAAACGGTTCTCCTCCAATCTGTCGCGAGCTATCTGTTATTCCAGCAATGTAATACGTCTCCTTTTATGCGCGACATCTTTTGTACGCCGACGTTCTATTCTCCCGCCTATATTAAATTCCTATTTTCCGGTAGTGATAGTTCGCACTCATTCTTTCGTGTTCAAACTCGTCTAACGATCGCCGACGACGGTAAATTCGTTACGACACGAGCGCGAATCTTTGATGAGATGTCGTAACAACCGTAACACAAAGTATCGGGTACACAAACAATTGATTCCGAGACAGCACGCTGACGCGAGGCCTTTGTTTCGTAGGTCGTCAGTGAAACGAAGAAGTGTCGCTGTCGTCATCGTCGTCGTCGTCGTCGTCGCTCTGTTGCGGTGGAGCCGCAACTGCCTGTTCTCGCCTCGAGGCGAGAAGAGGATTGGACGGGATCAGCAGACATCGGGTAGACACCGATAAAAGGACGGTGTTATGTTAGTGACAAGGCCTCACCCTCTAGGAGGGCGCATACTACTCGCCCTCTTCCTTTTAACGGGCTGCTTCGCCTTGCTGTCAAGGGCCTCCGCCTTCCCGGACTGGACCGACTGTCCCGCGGTGTGCCAATGCAAGTGGACTTCCGGCAAGAAGTCCGCTCTGTGCCCGGACGCCGGCCTGACGTCGCTGCCGGCGTCCCTCGACCCGGACATGCAAGTGCTCGACCTATCCGGCAACAAGATACCCGATCTGCAGAAGGAGATATTCAAACTGGCCGGCCTGGTGAATCTACAGCGGGTATTTTTGCGTAGAGCCGGGATCTACAGTATCCACGCGGACTCTTTTAAAGACATGAGGATACTCATCGAGATCGATCTGTCGGACAATCACGTGACGGCCTTGGAGCCAAATACGTTCCTGGGGAACGAGCGCCTGCGCATTCTGATACTCAACGGGAATCCGCTCGCTACTCTGCGTAATCTACAGTTCCCCGTGCTGCAGCATCTACGGAATTTGGAGCTGCAGCGGTGCTCTTTGACCGAGGTGCACGGACAGGCCTTCGCCCGGCTAACCGGCTTAGAATTCTTAAAGTTGGATGCCAACCAACTGGAGTATCTGGAAGCCTCAGTGATATCCGGTCTGTCCCGGTTGAAAACTTTAACCCTGGACGGCAACCGATGGAGATGCGACTGCAGACTGCGGGATTTCCGCACCTGGCTGATCCCCGACAACACACCCAGCAAGCTGTACTCCGTCCCACAGATCTGTTCAGGTCCGCCAAGACTGGAAGGCCGCAGATGGGAGGAGGTGAAACCCGTGGAATTCGCCTGCGAGCCGAAAGTATCCGTTCTGGCGAGCAGAGTGCAGGAGGAGACCAATGGTAACATCAGCCTGGCGTGTCGGGCGAGCGGCGATCCCGAGCCAGAAGTATGGTGGCAGCTAAACGGCGGCCCGGTCAACGCTACCAAGTCGACCGACCAACCTTACATGGGAACGCTCGTTGTTTACACCACGTCCGAAGCCGCCATGTCTTCCAACGACAAATCCGCGTCCAGGACCGTCGCGGACCGATGGAGCAATCTGACCGTTTACAACGCCAGCGACAGCGACGCCGGCGAGTACGCCTGTTTCGCGAAGAATATCGCCGGCCTCGCGCGAGACATGGTCACCGTGGCGATACCTCGCGTCTACACGGCCCCGACTCTCTCGCAGAGCGACAATTGGCTGCTCTGGGTAAGTCTGGCCGGGGGTGGTGCGATCGCCGCGTGTGCCTCCATCTCGGCGGTGCTGCTGGTCCTCTGTCTGTGCGGCGGGAGTCGACGGCAGAGCAAACGCGAGAAAGTGAAGCTGCAGAGCAGCGGCAGTTTCGGCGACCAGGAGAAGAAGCTGTTGGACCTGTCCGTGACCACCACGACGCCCGGCAACAGCAACGACCGCGGCAGCGGCCACGGCAGCCTCGGCGAGGCGTGCAGCACCGGCGACCTCGAGCTGGCGGAGCGCGGCTCCATTTGCGACCCCATGGCCGCGGCGGCGGTCACCGTCGAGCGGCTACGGCCCGCGGACAGCTCGGTGAACGCCATTCGCGCGGTCCCGTGCTCCGCCGCGGCCGCGGCCGCCGCCGCCGGTGTGTTTCCGCCCCCGCCGCCGGAATTCACCACCGGGGTACTGCCGGCCGGGATCTTCGGCAACATCTTCATCTCCGTGTCCCTGCCGCAGGACGCGTCGTCGGAGCGCTGCTACCCGGACCTCCTCGACATCCCCGTCCACGCGGTTAGCGGCGTCACGTCCGCCGTGTCGGCCGGCGGCAAGACCGCGGCCTCGACGATCAACGTGTCCAGCTTCGCCACGCTGCCGCGCCGGGCTCTACGCTCCGCCGACGCCGCCGCCGGCTCGCCTTACGACAATATGGGGCCGCGCATCACGGCGAACGGCAGTTCCGCGTTCTCGCTGACGGACATGACGGACATGGACATGGACCTGCGGCTCTCGCCGCCGCCGCCGCCGCGGATCATTCAGCCGCCGCACGAGTTCGTCTCCCTCTAAAGCAGCGAGACTCCCTCTTCCACGCCGATCCGCGTATTGTCACGCAATACTGATTTCGTAAACGATAACATTCCGCTAATGGCGTTATCCCGATATACTGCGGACCGTCCATTATCGGCCGGGTGTTATTGTATTGGATAACGACAATTAGCGCGCGGTAATATTAACCGTGTCAGGAATATCGCTTACGGATCGACTCCTCGAGAACGCACGCGATCGCCTCGAACGAGTGATCCGTATACGGTGGAGTTTCAAAATTATGTCGAATCATTCACGTGTCGCAAATTTACACAGTGACGTCAAATTAGGATCACATGGACTGAACAAGTTTTATCACGGTGTTCACGTTGGGTGATCGTGGACATTAAAGACTTCGCAGCCTCAAACTATTGACCGCAACTCTAGACTGCCATTTATCAAATCAAAATTTTGAAATATCATTTGTTTATGAAGTATAAGTTACACAATCTTTTAGCGATTAAACGTTTTATCGTTAAATGTCAAATATTGTGTCGCTTCTTATGTATCTAATCTCTATTTGTTATACGAGAGATATAAAATTCAATCAACGATCTGAGGAAAAGTGAAATGCAGATTGAACTTGAATGTTTAAAAGACATCGTAAAAGTGTCTTTAATATTTTTTCATCACTTTCTGGACTTGCGTACTGCGTTTAGGAAAATGTAATGAGTATAGCATATCTCTAAGTGACTTTTCTCGAGTATTTCATTATACACATTGACAAGGAATATGTAAATAATCCCCAGGAAACAGTCAACGTATGTCGATTTACAATGGATGTTTTCCATTCACATAATTTGTAAAGCCATTTCTCGATTTAATTTAGCATAAATACGCCAAATAGAAGGAGTTATCAAGCGTGGAAGCGTTAGTGTATACATCGTACATGTATAATGTTTCCAACAATTTGAAAATACAGAATTAATTGATTTTCGTAACAACGATATAATTTAGTAAACGTAAACGTAAAACCAAATTGTTTTATAATTTTAATTGTATTTAAAATACATTTATACTTTTAATTATACTTTTCTATATAGGTATGTGTATAATATGTTTCTATATAGGTGTGTGTATAATAATATTTATTTTATATTTTGTAATTTAATATATTTTAGGATTTTTAACGGTTAAATGATGATTATTTGTATAATGCAATTATTGGCAAATTGTTGGGAGAAATAATCGTAATAACGATTGCGATATTATTTTCAGATTCTTTTCATCAATTTGTAATTGTTTACATGAAAGTGATGGAAAGATTTTTTTTACTTTATGATTTTTCTTTTTCCCCTTCTCTTCGTCTTCATTACCAACCGAATAGCCGATTCGTATCATCGACGTGGATTAAATGGAAAGTAAAAATGTGTGTATGACAACTCGGACAAGTTAGTAAAATAATTTTTGTATTACCGAATGGAAAGCACCCATTTTTGGTGGCCACTTCGCAGATCGCATGAGTAAGTAGTTATCGGCGGGTAGCCGGACACCCCTTGGGAAAACGCCGAGAATGTAGTCGTGATTAGACATCTCCCGCGGGTGCAGTATAAGTCGACGTGGTTCTTCCCATGCAGCGCGCGCGAATGCGGAGAAAGCGCCGAGAGAGAGAGAGAGAGAAAATCGATACCTCACCGTGTCGCGGTCGGCGTGTCACCGAGATTAGTATACGGAGCATTCGATCGAGGGATAACGGCTGATATCGGTCACCGATTGTCCGACCCTATCGAATATCTGTCTGTCTATGCTTGTCTGCCTGCCTTGCCCGCTTGTCCGGCCAGCCTGCCCGCGGCCGCTTGCGCCCAACAGTGAATGCGTGTGTGATTGATGGACGGGAGGAGTGCGTGAGGAACCTCTTAGATCTTAAGTCTCTTCTAGTCTGCTAACAATAACCCGAAGCGTGTGGCGACTGTTTGTATATATACTTCGTAACTACTTCTTCAAGGCGAAATGGACCTTCGATTAGCGCGGGCGAGAGTCTCGCGCCGCGTTCTCATTATCTTCCCTTCCATTCATTCTCCAAAGTGTATCACTAGTTTGTTACATATTCTCTACGTGTGTACATATTTGTTATTGCATCACACATTCGTTGCGCACCGCGCGCGTTTGCGACCTGGACGTTTGTGAATCGCCCGCTCACGCCCCGGCGCGTTATACACGGAAAATATTCATTATGAACACTTTGTCAATTAATAAAATCATTGAATTTTACATACATCGAGTCACTGTTGTGTATTGTCTTATTACGTTCGTTATACACTTCATGCGAAAATGATGTATGGTATCCGTATTATGTTCAGTCGAATTCGATTATATCACATTCATCGGCGTGTAAATCGCATTTTTTCAGAGAAAAATCAATGGAAGTATTGAAAATTGGAACAATATGACATTGTTTTTCTGTACCCAATTTATACGCTAACAATAAAACCAAACTACGAGGATTATATTTTTTTCTCTATGAGACTTTACCTGTAGTATAATTGGCCACGGCTTTCTGTATTATGTATTATAAAAGTATTGTACGAAATTTCAACTATCATTAGCAATAGAATCTATCTTTGTAAATTGTTATATGTAATCGAATAATCATGAAAAAATCAAAACACATTATTTTTAATTGAATTTTTCGAAAATATGTATAGAAAACAGAGATCACCAATTAGCTCAACTTTTATTTCCACTCTCCATTATTTTCATATAAAAAGGAACGTTAAATTCAGTCCGGGCATCTCGGAATAGAAGTCCGGACAAAATAGCATGGCGAGTCACATCAAGATCGGGCTGCTTCGCCGGCGAATTGCTATTTCGTGACGTTACAAGGCGAGAGAGGATTGCATGTAAGATTGTAAACTGCAGTATTTAAGTGCAGATTATGTATTGTGTTGCATAACTTGCGTACAAAGTGCAAGGATAAGGTGGGTCGCCTATGTAAATAGGGAAAACGATCAAAAGCACTGCACGTTCCTGACGTTTTTCGACAGTTAAGTTCCTTCTTTGCCCCTCGAGTTCGACATCCGTCGAATCCGCGAGACACGAATCGTGATCAGAGTGGATGGACAAGTTACAGGAAACTCGCAGCGTCGTGCTCACCCTCGCGACCTAGTCTTGGAGTGTACCCTCCTTGACCTTGACTATTTCGAGCACCTGAAAAGAGATCAATCACATTGCACAGCGGGGAAAAATCGCACGTGGACCGTCTTAAATTTCTCACATTTAAGGATTAATGAAGCGGTGACGCTCACCCGACGCGCGTTTCTTTGTGGAAAAGCAATTCGCATAATGTCAAAGAATGAACATGACGTCGCGTACGACAGTCGATATCTATTCAGCATACGCGACGTGTCCCGAGTATTCCGAGAGAATATTTAATTTAGCGAAAATAATATGATCAATACCTTTTGTAATATTTAAAGATGTCGGTGTTCATTATTGCGAACGTACTGTCGGCGCTCTTTTAAACAATGCATTCTCAGCATGATGTAGGGTTGAGATAAAATTACAATGCTTTCAATATTTCGCTTTTAACAAAATCAATTTAAGGAACAATCGGTTATTTGCATGAATTTTAAATCGCAAATCACGCTAATGAATCACGATCTAATTTAAATCAATGGATAATTAATTAACATTCTCGTAATGAATGGTAAATATATAGGATCCTTTTATTCATACCTCGCAAAATGGAGTAGTACGTTCGAGGATCATCGATTTTTTGTGCGAAACGAAGATCCTTGTATCCGTGTACGTGATCGGCCATTAACCAGGGACCGTCTTTCTGAACTTTATCAGCATGTTTAAGTATCGGTCTGTCTGCATAGTCTACTAAAGGATTTAACATGTGAATTCCCATATAATAAAAATATATCATGCTTGTATATATACGTTTCATTAAATGCACGGAAGCTATAATCAAAATCCCGAAACGAGATCGTCTGCAGAACTTTGTTCAAATCAGCTCATTAAAAACTGCAAGCGTATGCCACATAATGCTGCATTGTTACGTACAAATATATACATTCGCGTTCGTATTTTTCCATAAAATTTATTCAATCCAGTAAAAGCCGCTTTAATTAATAACGGCATCGCGGATATTGATCTGACATGAAATGCGTTAAACGTTTATTGTACGGCAACATCCGTATATCCGACGTTTATACGCTAAAATATTTTGCAGTAATTGTATCGTCAAACTTCAAATTTACTTTAAAAAAATTTGCTGATAATAATGTTATTAAAATTATTTTTATACACTCTAATAATTTTCTATTTATAAGATTATTTCTTTAAGATAATCTTCATATAAAATAATTCTTAAATTAATATACTTCTTAATATTCTAAAATTATTTTTATGAAGCTCCCCACACCTTCGTAATCAAGATCTAAGAGAACTTCAGGCTCCATGTCACGTGCAATGTAGAACTCGATGTCGGCATCGGCCGGTAAATCGTGAAATCGATTCAAATTGCCCAAACTCGATTCATCGGATCGTCCGATTCGGGGCTTATGTATTATTCCAAAAGCACGTTCCGTTCTAGGAAAGCTCGGCGTTTCCGAATTTCGGCCGATTCTTGGGTACGCCACCAATCCAGCAGATCGTCTATCGTTGATTTTCAATTTTTGCCCCTCTGTAAATGTAAAGTAAGACTGGCCGATTAGAACATCAATCGGTCGAAATTATTTTGCTCTTTTCTCTTTCAATGTTACAGAATAATATCTTCTTCTTCCTTTGCTACTAATCAGTTATCCGAATTTAATGTAACTTATTACGAAAATAATATAACAACGTATAAAAACATGAAAAAGATCAGACATTATAAATTATTTTATCAGATAAATACTCATTATCAATGTATATAATCGAAGCAAAATATTTTGTGCGTATGCTATTATACATATGCGTGCTTCAGAAAGCATTTTAAATTAATATAATTTGTATAAAAAAAATATAAAATTATAAATGTGGGTAATATGTTAAGAATCTAAAAAGTATTGGAGGTGTAAATGACAGTTTTAAAAAATCATTTATATTCTTTACTAAAAGTTTAAATAAAAATGTTTATTAATTTTTATTTGACTAAAGATGTAATTACTAAGTATCATATAATTTTAAAGAAATTAAATGTTCCAACAGCGACACGCTCAAGCGTCACGAGAATTTAAAAGACATCTGAAAAACATTAAAGAAAATTTAAAAGAGTAGAACATTGTTTTAATTTTTAATTGTGACGATAGTTAGAACGTTTGTGTCTATGTGTATGAATGTTTCATATTTATTTATTTATGTATGAAATAAAAAAAATCTAATCATAAAGAGAGACGTATATCATAAAAAATGCCACACAAAAATATGAAAGTATGCGACACTCATGCGAGTTTCTTGCCTCTGGTGGATTCGTAGTGCTGGCCAACCGAGCATCTGGCAACTGCAAAATAAATAGGACGTCGTCGACGTTTTTCCATCAAAAGTCGGACATCATAATCCCTAACAATTTAATCTACACTCGCACTCGTGGCGCGCTTAACGATTTCCTGCGGGATTCAGCATGATACTTTTTTTCCGTGCTATGGGTTTTTTAATTCCCCGTCCTACTTCATTTTTACTTTGCGTTGGGAACTGCTGTATCCAAGTTGCTGTTTGGCCTCAATGAGAATGAATTATCTAACACATTATTCGCGAGAGAGTAAAAACTGTGACTTTTAATATTAGATCAGAAGTTTCTTCCTGTCGCTCATTTTTTCCATACACAATTTCTAGCGACCATCCTTGATGACAATTTGACATTGAATCAACTGTTTTTACAATTCTATACATTTATCTGTTTTTTGAAGGCTTAACTTAAAATCCGAGTTTAATATCCAGGCCAGGTGAATCGATTTTGTGGTTAATTTAAGCCGATCTTAATTTATCAAGACGCTTTAACTTTTAATTATGTAACTTACAAAACTAATTAGCTAATATTTAAAAAGTTATGTTACATACTGGACTCGATATCTTTAATAATAATAAATCAAATTTGAAAATTTTTATGTAAAAAACGCAATGTTTCTGCAAATTTTTTTTTTTTTTATTAAAATGTGCGACTTAATGGGATCATACGTTAATGACTAAAGAACAAAGGAGAAAATGTATTTATTATATATTTTTAAGTTAATTGTAAAATTTGCGATATTGACTTACGATTTAGAGATGTAGAAAATGCCAGAAGAATCACGAAGATAAAAAACCGGTTGTCCTGCATTTCTATGATTCCCAATGATCGAAATGCAGTAAGTAGCGACGATGTGAAGTTTAGAATCGCACCGACACTGAATGCCTCCTGTCACTCGACGTCCGATTTTATACCTTGCGCCTCCACTGGGTTGCGCCTCACCACCCGATCACGGACTTGCCACCCCACAGTTCAAACCCCTTGTTGTAGAGCGTCCGCGTGTCTTCGTGTCTCGCCCCTACTCTTTGCAAGATCGACGTATTTCCCGCAGGAGCGTCCCGTTAGCGCATATTATATATATACACACACACATAATATTACATTAAATATATGTATATGTATATATATATATATATATATATATATATATGTATATGTAGTATGTGTATGC
>VBVQ01000750.1:0-48699 GCA_011636635.1 Tetramorium simillimum | reverse complement strand
GAGGAGAGATGCGCGGCTCGTTCTCCTCGCGGTGAGTCGCGGGACCCGGACTCTCGCGGCCTCACCCGTCCCGGCGGTCTCCGGTGCGCGAACTGCTGCTCCGAACGTACGGCTCCGGGTACACCTCTCGTTCCGCTGCGCTACGTCGACTCGCCTGGCACGGTGCGGTGATCTGGCAACAACCTGTGTCGCACTAATGATGCCGCAGCTTTGGCAACTCCGCCGACTCCGCGCCCCGCCGCGAGCCTAAGGACGGGAAAAAGCGGTATATCGCTCTCGCTCTTTCTCTCTCTCCCTCTTTCCCTTCCCCCCCTTTCTCTTTCTTTCCCGTGCGTCGCTGCGCAGTGTCGGATCTCGCTCCGACCGTAGCAGTGGGCCAACCCGAGTCGAGGCGAGTGGCGTCAGCCTGTTGCTCCTTCTTGGCCACTGGTTCTGAACAGTTCTGTCTGAAGTAGGCGCCCGTAGTGGGGGTGACGCGCCGAAGGTGGCGAGGGCGAGGAGATGCTGGGGCGAGGGGGGGAGAAGAGCACGTCCAGGCGAATACTCAACACGCGAGCGCATCACGTTGCTTCTCCGTGAAGTTTTCCCTAAGGGCAATCTCGATTAATTAGCGATTAATTCAATCGGCAGAATTACTTAAAGCAATATTTTTAAACATATAATTCGTCGCCTCAATCTAATTTCTTTTTCCATATAATAAGAACGTTTAAGAGGTATATAAAAGCGGTATAAAATTAATAAAATTTTAATACATTATACCTTTATTCTAAGAATGTGTGCAAAATTTAAAATTTTCTATTTTAGTTATAAAACAATTTTATTTAACTATTGTTTTATGTGTGTTTACATGTGGAAGAAGTTCTGTCACATAATGTATATAAAAATAGAACATGTGGTTTAATTTATATATTTACATTTATTATTTAATTTAGATATTCAAAAATTTATATGCAAAATTAGATTAAATAAATTTACAATCCATGTTTTAAGAAATTAATATTAGCTTCTGCGAATATATTAATTGGTTATTGTCATCATATGCGAATTAATTATAGGTTATGGGAAAACGTGGCAACATAAAGCTTATAAAAATATAAAAAGACATTTCCAATTGAAAAAATTGGTAATAGTATATTTTAACATTACATAACATATAGTATCAGTTTTAAATTATATATTATATAACAATTTAAAACAACTGATATTATAATTTAAATGTTTTCATCTACGAATTAAAAATTTTAGCTACTTTTGTCAGATATTGTACATACATCCCATATATCCTTAACCAATAAAATGCTAATGATTTTATCCATAAACAAGATAGTACAATTATTATTTGATAAGTAATATAATCACTGTCGAAAATTGATCGAAATTATTTGAAATCTTTCCTCTCCGAATTACAATTCTCAAAACATCGAAATATTTTAACTTAATACATTATTTAATGTAATTTAATAAAATTTGAAGTTTTATCACGTATCAGAAATGATCTAGACAATAAATTAACTTAAATAATTCATTCATATACTTATTTATGAATTCTGCGACGTAAAATATCCTTTCGCACGTTTGGCACCTTCGATAGTCATAGTCATTGAAAATAAAAAGTAATTAGATGGAATGCATCCTATGCAGAATTGTAAAATAAAGCCACCACAGTATGCTATATTGACATCGTCCAATAGCAACGTAACTATCGAACGGAACAACCAATCAAAAGTCATCATGCAGAAGTCGCGGCCTTAATGATGCCGTGTAAACGTAGTCAGTGAATTTTGTTCGTGCGCAAATCTATTTCTCTGCATATCTATGATCCAACCGACGAATTCAAAATACATACAAGTGGCTCGCCGAAATTTAAACCGCCATACTCTAGTCAGTTAGCTTCGGTGAACGAAGACGTAAATTCAGAGACGAGGAGAAAAAGAAGGATCTACGTGAAATGTCGAAAAATACTAAGATGTCGGAGTTATACTGTGCGAGTACGAATGATACGAAAATCGAAGAGAATCTGGAGGAGAGCCTGATAAATCAGGATGATCATAAAAAGCTAAAGCAAGAGAACGAGTACCTTCGGCAGGAGGTGTATAGTTTGCGTTTCAAGCTGAAAGTTAGCGACGAAGTCACAAAAGATCTTGAAAACAATTGCAAGCTTATGGAGAAACATAGTATGGAATCCATGGCAGTGGCAAATGAATCGCGTAACTCTATGGAGGAAAAGTAAGGACCAATGATTTTTTATGTAAAATATGTAAAAATTAACTATATGTACAAAGTGGTTATAAAGCAGTTATTTACAAGACTTTTAATTTTTGCACAACTTGTTTATATCAACTTTTCATTCCCCATTTAATTATTATTTAAGAGTGATGGCCCTTTGACAGATTAAAAATATCAACTTTAAATACTTGACATATATTCTTTTCTTATTCTTTTTATTTTTCCAACAAAGATTTTGTTACTAGATGTTATTCTTAATAATGAAACCACATATTGTCTTCACACATTAGACACGCAGCTGTTAAAGAAGAATATGAAAAGCATATTACAATTCTAGAAGCAAACATGATAGAAAAAGAAGAAAAAATTGAGCAATTGCAGAAAAAACTGAAAAAATGTAAAGACCTTCTAAGTGAAGAATCACATTATCAGATTGCCACAGAAGAAATTTTAATACCATATAAAGAAGAAATTGAGAAATTAAATGAGCTTGTCTATATTGAAAAAAAGAATGTGGAGGAATTGAAGAACAAACTTCAGAACGTGGAAAACATAAATTGCCATCTTGTCGAGGAAAACAAAGTAAAACAAGCTATAATTTGTATTTATTGATTGTAATATAAAAAATAATTGGAAATATTTTTAAAGACAGCAGTGAAAAATCTACTGGAGAAAAAAAAAGAATTGGAAATTGCATGGGAAAATTCTAGAGAATTAGCTGCGAATCTTCAGGAATTGGTGCAGTCAAATGTAACTCCTGCTAGCGATACATGTAAAGGTAACATAATAGTAATTAAAATTTGTTTATAGATTTTTTAAAAATTGAATAATTTTTTCAGGAAATTCCTTATTTGCCGAAGTTGAAGACCGTCGACGAGAGTTGTTGGATAAAATGAAAGTGCTCACGAGTAAATATAGTGAAGCAAAGCGTCTGCTGAGTGTGAAAACTGCCGAAATCATGCTGTTGAGAGCAGAGAAAAGTGCCATGGCTAAGAAGTGGGAAAATGATGTGATTGATACGTTGCAAGAGAATGCAGATCTTCTGGATATGTACCGAAAAAGAATCTTTGACCTTGAGACTAAGCTAAAGATTCAAATGAAAAACGATGATCAAGAAATACCATTGGAGGATGATACCATTAAGTAAGCTAAGAGAACATTTCCATTTAATTAATCTAGAATAATGTACGGTATATGTAACAGTATATAAATTTTAGTTACTTTCGATTATTGTTAAACACAAAAAAAAAAGAAATCAAGGAATTGAATACAGAAATTGAGAAGCAAGCAATGCACATACTAGTGCAAGAGGAAGCAAAACGTGATATCTCGAGACAGCTTCGTTATTGGCAATCTAAAGCAAAGTCTTTGGAGGCAAGTATTCATCTCTGGAGAAAAAAGATTTTACTATGTGAGCGTTTTTTTTTTAACAGAATCTCTTCCAGACTCAAAATCTGGCTATAAAAGTGCAATTGGAAACAGAACAGACAAATGATGGTAATAAAACCCTTCTTGAAGCTATTGAGAAATGTAAAATTTTTGATGATGTGATTTTTGAAAAGACGCGTGATAATTTAAAACTTACACCTGAGAAGCTCGTGCCGAAGAATAATGCACATCAAGAAAATTCAACGGGGTCGAAAAAATCCCTTTTAGTGAATTCCCCGAAAAAAATTGAAAAAGTTGTATGTTTTACTACGGACACTAAAGACACCGGGAATAAATCTTTGAAAAAACAAGCGAAACAACGTGACTATCCTATTATATCTTATACAGAAGATGATGTTGCCCGATTATGATGATTTTGTTTTAAATTTACTATCTTTTACTACGGTGTATATTACGTTAATATTTCATTGAATGATCTATATGATACATTTGCAGAAAAATAAACCTATCAAAATGAAGAAGGACAATTAGTGAGTAAGATGTACAGATATATTTTAAAAAATTTTAATAAAGAATGTTTTTTTTTACCTTTTTAAAATTGTTTTGCTGCATTATTTCTTTTCTGATTAAAGGTGCGTTCCGTTTCATGCACGATGCGCATGATGCATCATTTATCCTTCTTGTTAACCAAAAGATGAACAAGGATAAATGATGCATTATGCGCATCATGCATGAAATGGAACGCACCATAACGCGAGAAGCTTTTGATGGAATTCGAACTTTCGTCAATTTTAATTTCTTTCGCCAGAGGACTCGCCTGTCTATGGTTAACTCCTATACGCGTGGTTCATATACACATTTTTACGTGTAATGTTTTCTGCCGTATTCAAACAAGAATTGACTATTTGCTGCGTAAGATGGTCTTTTCTTGAATTAAATTCGACAATGAGAGTTGTCAGAATTGCCAAAAAAATTACGGTGCCACTTCACAGCGTTTGAATCGACATCTCACGCTGACATCGCGAGACACGAGTGACATTGCGCAAGCTTTATTATGTTGTTTGCAGCTTGCGGTTAAGGCGTCAAAATATAATTAAGGTATTTGCAGAACTGTTGAGTGATGGAACATACGAAAAGAGCCTCTGACGAGGACCCAAAGATTCTCGAGCCGGTTTTAATAAAAACCGACACGAACGACTGCATACGTATTGACAAAAATGAGGTAAGAAAGTTATTGTCAACATCTAGAGAAGTTCTATGCATTCAATAAATCGTGTATCGTTTAAGGCCGGTTTTTTCCAACTTCTTGATAAGCTAATAGTTAAATCATACATCTGTCTTTGTTTTATCTTCAAATTAGACAAGTTCAGACATATAATTTAACTATTAGTTAGCTTACCAAAAAATTGGGAAAATCAGCCCTAAAACGCATATTATATCTTTACAATGTTGTTTGAAAGACTCATTATCAAAAACATTTTGTATTTGCAAGATATAACTTTTTTTCGTTTTATACAGTTCAAAATCGGACGTGCAAGAGATAATGACGAGATCATATTAGATGTTATGATATCTAGAAGACACTGCATTCTTAAATGCGAAAGCCAGGACAAATGGACAATTAAGGATTTAAGCTCTACCTCAACACTTGTCAATGATGTTGCCATTGGTCTCGGTGAAGTACAAAATATCTATCCTGGAGATATTATCCAATTCAGCCCTAATAAAATGTTTCAATACCTATTTACTTTTGCTGAGAAAGAGCATTGTGTTAAGAAGCCGCGTATAGATGAAAAGATACTCGATTCTGTTCTTGTAAAGCAGAAAACATTTGCCGAAAACCAAGAATGCCAGAGGAAAGAACTGAAAAATAAGCTTGAAATAAAACAGAAGGAGCACATTGAATTGAAACAACAGCTCGAAGAACTGTTGGCGCAACAAACGGTGGCTAAAGATGATAAGGAGAATCTGTTAAAACAAATCACAGCATTGGAAGATAAAATAAAGGCATGTAATGCCCAGGAAGGTCATTTGAATAGCATGTATTCCGAATTATTGGAAAAGTTGGAAAACGAAAGGCAGCAGTTTGAAGCAAGGTTAAATGAGGAGAAGCAGAAATGGCAAGAAGCGTTAGACATGAGTAAGCAAGAGAAAGAGATGTTGGAGGTAAAAATGAAGGATCAAATGGAGAAATGGAGAGAAGAGCAGCAAGCGGAATGGAGAAACATGATGGAGAGCAAGGTAAAGGAAGAGAAAGATATTCAAGCCCAGTTATTGAATGAGAAGAACATGTTAGAAGCGAGATTGAAAGAAACGGAGAAAGCCTTAAAGGAACAGGAAGCAAAAGCAGAAACTTCACAGACAGTGTTGAACGGTATGTTCTAATATATTTTATGCAAATACACAAATTGTTTCACATCTATGCGTTTATTGAACTTTGAAACAATATATTATGTTCTACTGAATCTGAATTGGTTTTTTTTTTTTCAGCAAACACATCGAGCGAAACTATCGCAAGTACATCGGACTGTATATTTTTAAATTTGGATGTTAATCAATACGAGATTCCGGAATATGAAATAATAGACACGATAGATCTGACTGCGATAAGTCAAAATATTCTAGAGACTAACATTAAGGACAACGTCCTCGGGAAAGTGAGCGACATCATGGATGAACAGTTGACATGTACCATATGCTCGGAATTATTTATAAAGGCGATGACATTAAATTGTGCGCATACTTTCTGTGCACATTGTATAAAAATGTGGAATAAAAAACGGAGAGATTGTCCTGTCTGTAGGAAATCAGTAATAACGATGACTAGATCATTAGTTTTAGATAATTTTATTGAAAGTATGATCGAAAATTTGCCTACCGAACTTAAAGATAAGAGAAAGGAGATTGTACAGGAAAGAGAAGGTAAAGGATTCTTTTAATTGTGATAATATGCTTTGTACATTCACTAATTGACTGTATTTAATTTGTTTAATCTATGTATCTCTGTTTTAGCATTAGAAAAAGTTATTAGAAGAGAATTCGAAAAGAAAAAGCGGTATTAAAACACGAGTCAGATGTAATGCAAGAAGATGGGTATTAATATTTTAATTTTTACGTTACTTATATTTTAAGAAGAATATTTGTTACTATTTAGTTTGGTCGATAATCTGTGTTGCTAAACCGAGTGTTGGTGAAGTTTTTCTCTTTAAGTGCTCTCGAAAATGTCTCAAACATTCAAATCTTATTTTTATAAAAAAAACCTTTAACCTTATATTTTTATTTCAATTTTATTACTGAATTGTCATTATATGATAGCTATAAAATGTGCCGTTGTATGTGATTAATGAAATATTTTTATAAAACCATTTTCTACTTATTATCTTATGTTTTTATACTTTGTATGGATGAAGCGTGTACAAAAACATAAACCCATCCCTTTTCCAAACGACAACTGTATTTGAAAAATATTTATCAGAAATCTTAGGCTCTAACATCTCTTTGGAGTTACATAGTCGTACACACAATAAATTAACAAAAAGTTGTATAATTTTTATAAAAAGTAATAAAATGTCAAAACATACACTAATATAATAATTTTGCGCATAAATTCTAAAAATTTTTAAAAATTGTGATTTTTAAGTTTTCACAGTTTAATTCTATTTTTTTACTTTTGAGAATTTAAATTCTTCGCATAACCCCTAATGCAAAGTTGTCGACAGTAATTCGCATTTTTACAATATAACATCACAAAAAAAATGTAACTTCTTTTTGTTTTCAAAATTGCACTTTGATTATTTTAACCTTTTTTCTTATTTTCAAAAATCGAATATAATACATATACATACACATATACATATACATATTATGTCCATTTCATTCCAAAGGCAGAAGTGCAAGAAAGTGCAGCTAAAACAAGCAGATCTCTCATCAGCTGTTACGTGTAAGCACGATCGCTGAAACCGGCTAAATATTGTATTGACGATTAAAATGCAAAGTGCACGTTCTTTTATTACGTGCCTTCAAATATCCAGGTGTATTAGCTCATCCAACGTGTGCTCGAATATCAATAGAGAAGGCAAATTCATGAAAAAGATAATGAATGAAGGTCGTAAATCGAAAAGGTAAGAAATAAATAAGAAAGCTTTCATGCTCGCAAGACTCCTGTTAAATGCAAATTCTAACAATGTTTTTACATTGCAGAAAGTGGTACACGAATACAGACATACACAATTCCGTGAACATCAATCCGACCGATAAATCGCCCTCTCTGCATACGAGGCGTAGGATGATAATTCGAGATAAACTTTTCATGCAGCACATAACAGACATGATGTCGATGGGAGAAGTGTCTGATATTATAAGAGGAGCCATCGAGATTATTAACGTGAAGATAACTGCAGATTTTAAATACGTCAACGTGTTTTACATATCTAACAACGACGTCTCACAAGAGGCATTGCAGAAGTGCGCCGGGATTATTCGGCACGAGCTGTCGCAGCTTCGTGTCATAGGCATAGTGCCGCCTATCCAGTTTGTTGAAGACAAGCAGTATTATGCACAGAAGGAAGTCGAAAGGAGATTAGCGTTGATAAATTTTGAAGAGGATGCTTTGAGTTCCGAACAATGTGACAATCCCGATAGTGTCAATCAGACTTCACACAAAGAATTGATTGCAGATAACGATTCTAAGGCAGATGAATTTTATATACAATTGCCGGTAATGAGACACGATGTATTAGGACTGGATCATCACAGAATCATGTCTCAGGTACGCTGTCTTATGTTTTTATTGATAAATGCATGAAATAAAATTTTGTTTAATTGTTGCAGATCACTATTGCAGTGTCCAAGTCGAAAAAGGCTGCACAAAGGCGGATGTTGGATGCGAATTCTGTGACTAAATGCGATAATAGTCCTCGCGATTCAGTCTCAAAAGTTGAGTTCTTAACGCGAGAACAACAACAAAAGATCTTCTCTGATTTTCTAATCAAAAGACGAAGAGAAGAACAACGCAGATATAAATCTGAACGATCGGATAAACGGAAAGTGTTAAATAATTTTGAAGAATTAAATAATGAATCTAATTATGATGATAATATCGATAATGATATCGATGACGAGTATATTGACGAGTATACCGACGATTTCGAAGATGAGACGCGAAAATGATTTCAAAACGATTTCTCTCAATTTTTATTCAATATAAATATAATACTAATGCTCGCGACTTTCTGTACATATGTGTACAATAAATAATTTATTAGTAATAAATTGTATTGTACAATATACATAAAATCTTGCTGTGAGATAATACAATTGTATTGTACAATATACATAAAATCTTGCTGTGAGATAATTACAATTAATAACAATAACAATGCTCACTTTTCACTAGACGCTTCTATGGCTTGTGTTAGTAAAGCTAAGCTATACACAATGTACAAACTTCCATTACGTAATTACAACCTCATACAAGCAACTTGATCCCTTTTGATATAAATTTCTTACGATACGCTATATAATAGATTTTTATCAATTGTATCTAATCAACAATTAAAAATATCTTACTTATGACAAGATCATATTCTAATTTCACGCATTTGCAGTAATACATTGTCATAATTTCCAAAATTGAAAACTGAATAGATTAATGAAATATAAATTTTAATATCTTGAGTATATCTATAGTCAATCAGCGTGTGATCAACGTTCGTCGATTTATGCTCTTTCACGTTATTACCTTTATAAATTACGTAAAGCTCATGTATCACGACACGAACATACACTCCTATATTTAATGTATCTTGCAGCAATCTTACATCACAATATATGCTTACTGTGTTTTTTTGTACCAACAGCAGAACCGGAATGTTCTTTTTCATGAGAAAACTCCACAATAGATTTTAATTAATCTTTGATTCTGTCGATGTATTCAGATTTTTTTCCTCTGATCTTCGTTCTTCAATTACTTCATTGGGTATACTTATCTCTTGACGTAAATTTGACGATGTTAGGCGAGGTATCGAATCACTTAAGGCGCACGCTTCCAGTACATATTTGTTGAATGTTTCGCTTTTATCCGCGTAAACATGATGACCGGCTCCAGTAATCACCTGCATGATAATTCATTTTGTATAGACAGTTGCGAGTTCATTCGTTTTACGCAACATCTTGTGATTTAATTATTTCCCCACCTGAACATTAACATACGACGAAGATCGATACTGTTTAATCATTTCACCAGCTGAATTGTCAACCCATGATCTACTGCCATAAAGCAACGTTATAGGTATATCATCGCTCAATTTGTCCATTCGTTTAACAATCGGATTTTTTGCCCATCCAAAGCCTTGCATCATTGCATGAAACGCGCTCTCGCCTCTGTGAATCGAATCATAAAATTGTAGCGTACGGTTAATAGTTTTAACTTATATCCAAGTGTTAAGTTTACAACTTACGAAGGTGTCTGCGCGTTACACTGATGTATATATTGTGAAATTATAGCAGTGTCATCCTTCAATAGGGGAGAAAACTTCTTCACGATATCAGGTCTCGTCTTCTCAATGAGCCATTGTCCTACAGATATATATTTTTACTCAGCAATGTGAAAGGAATACAATGGCTATGCATTATTGCGTGCACATGTTTCATGGTAATACTAACCAAATGGTCCAGCAACTCTAACTGCCCACAGAGGATTCAAAGGCTGTACTGCAAACGCTATGGCTTTAACCCAGAACGGTATGTTCGGCGTCTTCGCGACGGCAACTTCGGACGGTTTCTCGGGAAAGCCCCATGGATCGGCCAGTATGAGGTGTTTCACTCTTTCAGGATACTGCATAGCGTAAGACGCCGCAAGAAAGCCACCCATCGAGTGGCCCAGTAATACAAAATTCTCCAGCTGCATTTCTCTTCTCCATTCCTCCACAGAATGTACTAACTGCTCCTCAGCTTTTTGCGCTTCATTGCTAAAAACAGGTCTGCTACTCCTGCCAAATCCTGGAAATAAAAAAGTATAACTGTCTAGTATAGCTGTATTACAGTCTCGTAGAAATTATTAAATATTATTAACAATAAGTATATTTGAATATTACTGACAGGTTCATATATCAAATATAACATTTATATACAACTACAAAACAATATATATACACGTAACTACAAAGTTCAGCGTTTTGATTAGTCATGCAGATGAGTCATGTACTAGTCAAGTGGCTAATGATAAAATAATGACAACAGCAAAAAGAACTGAATCGCTCAATTACATTATAATGTGATGTGATTGCATTATTATAATGCATTATTACATGTATTATAATGCGATTAATAATATAACCAGAGTAAACCAGATTATAAATACAATTAAATTATTAATTAAATTAAATTAAAAAAAAAAAAAAAACTGCAGGTTAATGTCAACATTTTAAACATTTACCTAATATGTCAACAGCATACACTGGTCTCTGGGATGCGAGCGCGTCCAAATTTAAACACCACAATGCTACTCCAGCTCCCAAGCCATGTAGTAAAACGATAGGCACCTTCGGCGATTCCTCGTTTAATGAAATGGTCCAGATCTTATCCGCCGGGCCTACAACTGGCCCAATGTCGACAAACCATCCACGATACGCCGTTTTCAAGCCTGTCATTCAATGAAAGGTGTAAGTTTCGACTTACGTCAGCACGTTGACATATTATTTATCTCGCTTACATGACAAAATCTTCTTCTCCGCGGCACGTAGCATAGTCGAAGACGATCCAGACCAGCTAAACCATCCCCAAATCCAGCTGCTGAAGAAACAAGAATTCAATTATTTCCTGGCGTTAGGCGTCATCAGAGAAAAACCGCGCTCGAATTATTCAATTATCCAATTACGTATCAACGAGAGTTGAGATGAATCAACGATTTCATCAGCGATTTGTGTCAAGTCATGCTTTCGAGACAGATACACCGCGAACATATTAATAGTCGTTATATCACCCGGGCTCCCAATTATTGTGCTTCCGTCCGCGCAACCGCCATGCGGAGCGCGAAAGATCGAGAGGCGGCCTTGAGGCGACCAGCAAGCTGAACCTTCAAACCGTCACGATCGTCGAAGCTCGATCATTTACCCGCTTCATCGGCGTCCGGCTCGTTCTTTCTTCGCGCGGCGATCCGTCGTCTCTCCGTCGAATGACGTAATCGGCGCGATACAATCGCGGTTCAAAATCGCGACGTAATCCGACGGAAACTGTGACGACTTGACGAGTCTTTTCTTGGCGCCCGCGCGAGGCTCGGTCGGTCCTCTCTCTCTCTTTTTCTTTCTCTCTCTCTCTCGCATACCTTTTCGCCTGAACAACTTCATGGTCTGCCATGGATGCGAAACGACGACGACGGTGAGCTCCTCCCTGCCGCTCTGCCGCCGCGACCGGGCTCCTTTGTTGTCAGTGGATGCGGAAAAACACGCGTGTGCTGTAACGCGCGCGCGATAGTATTATCTAGCAGAAGCAGAAGTCGGGATCTGAATGGGGCGGCCTACGCCGGTCGGGCGACGTGGGGCGACGGCGCAGCTGCGCGTGGCACGGGACGTGGGGGCCGGGGGGCGCGACGGCGGCCGCGGAGTGGGGGGGAATCAGCTGATATCGAGACGCATCTGACGCATGGCTGCGGGCGAGATTTCTGGAGCATGTCCGCCAATGTCCGCTCGCGAGAGCCTTTCCATCTGTTTCTGTCTCTCGCCCAAGAGCCTGTCCGACAAAAATGGCACAATTTCATTATTTCGGCGCGTGTTTTTTTTTTTTTTTTTTCCAAATGGACAGGAGGCATTTTTAGTTGACGCCAATTATATGTGATTCGCGTTGTAAAAAAAAAAAAAAAAAGTTTTGTTATTTAATTGACACGACGGTGAATAAGAAATATTGTGAATATTTCGTATTTGAGTTTGAATTCGTTTATCGTTTGTGCCGGTTTGACCGGTTTGACAGTGGAATGTTGTTTTTTTAAATATTTTTTAAAAATATACTCGTTATACATGTTTCAGCCAATGCAATGATGTTTAAATTAATTAATATTTGAATTAATGCTTGCGACAGATACATTACGAAATCTTTTGGAACGGATTCCGATCGGAATTATTTTCGTCTACCTTAGAAAATATAGTAAAAATCTAGGAAAATAGTTAAACAATTTCGAGATCCATACCGATGACGACAGCGAACGTGAGAATTGCGTCGCGCGGTTTCCTGTTCCGATATTTTCTCCTATGCGCGATGCATGGACTATTTTGTTCCTCCGGACGCAAGGATTGATCAAAATTCAAGAATCGCGCTCATCGACGCATATTTCCTTGTTTAGAAATCGTCATCGTCCGATGACATCGAGAGCTAGGACGCACATTTAGTTCAAAGGTCGCATCTTTGCGTATACAGTATATCGATGCAGGATAAAAAAAAAGCAGTGCGCCGATAGTGCGACTCGATGCGGCCTTATCGCGCTGGCAATCGCGCGGCGGACGTTATTGTTAAGATCGAAATAGGTCGCAGTTATTTTTATTTTAATTGAACAATTACGGATTCTAGATTTTTCTTGCCTTCCGGCATAATTCCATATCGAATCAATGTGAAGTTGAAAGGCACAGTTGTATATACTGTGTATAATAACTGGGGCAACGAATAAAAGAAATTTGATAAATCTGACATATATGATACAGGATTTTTCACACACATATTACTTCACACACTCAGAGAGGGAATAAAATAACGAAAAATAAAAGAGCGACAGAGATTTTAGCAGCAATCAAAAAAAGGAGGATAGCTAATCGCGACCCAACAGTCAAGAATATTTAATAAGAATTACAATATATTTACTCTTTAATATTTTTGTACATTTATATAAATCTTAATCTTTAATTTAACTTTTATCTTTATCTATTTTATTGAATAATTGCATTGATTGCACACCGCTTAAAAATATATTGCTCTTTACACCATGGGTTTTAAAATGCCGTAGCTTTAACGTGTAAACATATGCATAAAAAAATTGATTGGTCCATATACTTATGCGTAAGCATATACTTGTGTGTAAGGAAACCAATCCATTTTTTTATGTATATGCTTATGCATTTATGCAAGTTTCAGATGCCAGAAAAAAAACGGAAAAAGAAGAACTTATGCAAGTGCGTCTGGATTGATTCTTCCGCTTTCACGTGGATGAGGGTGCACCCAGGTGGGGAATCGTAGAATCACGTAGTCACGAGGTGCCGAGCATCGTCGTCGGTAAAGTCGTGACACCACTTACCGACCTCGAAGACACGTCACGAGCCGGCATATTTTCGTGTGGCCCGGAGTATCTTATACGTTCGAGGTAAAAATATGCGTTCTTTCGCAACAGTTCGGAGGAATTTGCACGGTGCTTAGGCGGCCGTGATCCCAGTTCGGCGTGCGATCAAGACCAGAAGTCTCGATCACTGTCGCGATCTGGTTGTGACCTTCACCGCAACAGTAAAGGGCACGTTAGCCGACGTGATCTCGAGCAACGATGCTGCAAGTCGACGACAGGAAGGTAAGTCCTCGGGCTCTCTGGCGTCTCCTTGCCGTCTTGTCCGCCAATTAAGCCTTCCTGACGAACTCCTCTCTTTTTCACACGTCTCTCTTTTGTTTCACTTGTCGAGGGCACAGCAAACAAGTTGTAAGAAAGAACATAGCCCGGCGCACCACACTGGGACCTTATTCTCGCAAACGATCAATGAAATCCTACAGTTTTCCTCGTCCGAGTTTCGCCTCCGATTGCCAAGAATGTCGTCGTGGATCCGTGTTGAGGTTATCGAGTCGAGAAGTCGACGTTCCCAGGTAGAACAAGAAATCATAAAGATGTCAAAATGACTCTAAAATGTCATTATTATGTCATTTTTTTCACTGCTTTAGCGTTATTTTGATGTCAATATGATGCCATTATAATTTTTGTTCTACCTGGGTTTCAGCCTGCCCAGGTAGGACAAAAATTATAATGGCATCGTATTGACATCAAAATAATGCTAAAATAGCTAAATTGACATAATAGGTTTGTTCGCATCACATCGACTCCAACATGCTCCTGTTTGCCTCAACGCACTCCAATACAGCGCCTACTGGACAAGTGTTGATCTACAACTTTGCTTTAAGAAAATATTTTAGCTCAAAGCTGTAAGCTGTGACCAATATCACAATCGAATGTGAGCAGAATAATCGACTGTGATTGTTTACTGTTTACAGCTTAGAGCTAAAATATTTTCTTAAAGCAAAATTATAGACCAGTACTAATACAGCTCTTTGGAGCATGTTGGGACAAATAGGAGCACACGGGGGTATGCGAACAAACCTAATATAATGACATCTTGGAGTCATTTTGATGTCATTCTGACGTCTTTGTGACCTCTTGTTCTACCTGGGTGACGTTTAACTGATGGCTTCTGTTATCTCGAGGTGACCTAAAAGTCAAGAAGATTATAAGTTTGTTGACGATTAATTTATCGAGCAATATCAGTGCTATTTAGCTATTTTACTTGCTTACCATTATGTCCTGATATAAATGTTAATTTTTTGTAGGAGAGAAAGAGAGATTAGATCAGGGACGACAAATTTTGTGGTCGCAAATATATTTCGCTATGGGAGCGACTGGTTGAATTAATTGTTTTCCAAACGAATATTTTCTTCTTTTTTATGAGCTAGCCTTCGCGCTTAATCGCTCGTTACTCGCATAATTAAGCTCACATTATTTCATGAAACTAGCCGTTTATTTCGGGCTGACAGGTGAAAGAAAAATGTCGCGTCGCGCATGGAGATATGTAAGTATATTAACGCGTGATGCAAATCGCGCGATATCCGGTGAATAATTTATCGTACAAATTCATGAAATATATATTTTTAGTCTAAATGATAGACATTTATGATCTGAAATGGGAAGGCGCGAGGGGGAGAGCGGGCGAAAGGAAACGTGACAGGAAGCATATATATCTCGTGTCACTGTCAATGCAAAAATATATCGGCATGAATATAGAATAGAATTTTTTTCTACTTTTCGGGCGCGCAATAAATAGATGACTCTCTTCGACGCCGGTGTATTTTACGATATGACAATCCGGTCCGCGTGATCGGATACGTGATCATCCCGAGGGAGAAATCCGCGCCCGGAAGAGACACTCCCGTCTCTCCCGTATCTCAGCCTGTCCGCACGTCACGTGTGTACTCACGCACTTACGTCGTGTTTGGTGGATCCCCGCCGCCACCGATCACCGCACGCGCAATGCCGCAGTCGCATTCCACGGTCGCCGATCGTCCGCAACGCGTGTACAGAGTGAAGCACATGGAGTACTTGTTGCAAGTAAGTGGCAATCGTCGCGGGCCTCTGTTGATCGGTCGTCCCTCTCTGGTCACGATCTAGTAAAACCGTTCGAATTAAATGCAAAGGATTCTCAGGCGATTTCCCCCTCGCGGAAAGGACCTCGCGCCCGAATTAAATTTGAGGGATCCTCGAACGTTTCCCTTGGACAGAAAGGACTTCGCGTTATTTCGCAAATTAAATCCGAATTTTCAAGCGTTTCTCTTTGACGAAAAGGACTTCACGCTCGAACAAAAATCGAGAGATCCTCGAGCATTTTCCTTTGACGGAAAGGACCTTGCGCTCGAATTAAATCCGAGGAATTTCCGAGTGTTTCCTCTTGATGGAAAAGACGTCTCATCCGAATCAAACTCGAAGGATTTTTAAGCGTTTCCTTCTGACAGAAAAGACTGCACCCGAATTAAATCCGAGGAATTTCTTTTTGACGGAAAGAATCTCGCACTCGAATCAAATTTGAAGAATTCCCGAACGTTTCCCATTGACGGAAGAAACTTCACGCTAAAATTAAATTCGAAAGAATCCTTTTCCTGCGGAAAAATCTTAAGTTAAACGATCTGCTCGTTATCAGCTAGACATTATCGGCTTCCAATCGCCGTTTGATTGCTGAACGAGTAAACCGAAGGAAACAGTCAACATAGATATTGCAGACAAACGTACTCTGGCCCATTGCTATCTACGTGTATTGATAGATCCGCGGAGACAATCTTAGATAAAGCGTAAATAGACCATGAATTCTCTGTGCCGCAGCGAGAACCTAAAGCGGGACATTGATCCTGACAGAAGCTGCCTGTACCTGAGCTCTTAATTGTAACGCTGGAGTTTCTCTGTAAACTATCTCACGCTTTGTTCCCTCGTGTGAGACAACGTCTATCTTTAGAAATCTAATGGGATTAAATCGTTACCTATGTTTCCTCAGTTGTCATTCCGGAGACATTTCCACAGGCGATGTTCCTGATTTAGTCGAGGAGGAGCCTGTCGAGGATCAGAGAAATCTGAATCCAGAATCAGCCTCGCAGGGAGGCTGATTTTCCTTCGTTACGAGCTGAAAATTTATTCGCGAGTTTTTGCGCGACAACTTACACGAGTACGCATGTTAATCTGTCGTTATGTAAGCGAATGATAGGCGAACCCGGGGCCCAAGTGCGCAGCGTCATACTGAGATCTAATCGTGGTACCGATCTCTTTGGCCATTTAACCCTCGTCGATCTCGACTTATCTTTCCAATTCTTGAAAACGACGGTTATTCGCTCATCCCTGGATTGTGTCCCGTCGAACGAATCACATTCCTTGTGATTGTGAGAAATAGAAAAGCGCGAAACAATCTGAATTCGCAACGCGGGAACGCTTTGTTTCGTATTTTCTTCTACCGTCAGAATATCCACGTGTCAAAATACGAGAAATTTCGTAAAGCTTTCGCTTCTGCGACGACTTTACTGCGCGAGAAGATCGGTAAAATCAACTTATTTTAATATAAAATCAGTCCGGTCAGACAACACAGGGTGACCTTCAGTTGACCTTAAGAAACTCCTTTTTTTTCTCTCGTCATCTCATTGAAGTTTACGTAAGAAATGACGATGCTAGCTGCTAAGTTTTCTGTCTCTCTTTCTCTCCTCCGTCATTCAAGTCAGTTATTTTAAAAGTATTACGAGACATTATAACAATTGATACGAGACATTGTAAAAGTTGAGATGATAGCTGAGATAGTGATTCCAAGAATTATTTTCAATTTAGTTATAATATGTCGCAAGGTGAATCCAGAATGGCGCGAAATATCTGGCGTTCTGATTAAATGTACATCTTCTGAACACCTGTTATCATAAACACTTGTGATAACAGCGCTTAAATTATACCTATTCGCATATTATTGTTAGCGCAAATCCTTTTCTCATGGCACTTCTTGTCTCCTAATCTTTCCTGATACCGCGAACTAATGACTGTTATTTCAACGGAGAGATAAAATTTATGTGACACGAATTCCGTTTTTCGAAATTATCTTATCACGTAGCTATAAAAGGGTCAAAGGGCGAGAGACGGGGCATCATTAGTATCAGTTATTGTTTCGTCGGTTATAAATTTAGTGGTCCTCGACCACGCTAATGTACGGAAGGTAGATTTATTTTTTACAATGCGTTGAAAGCATGCGTGTTTTTTTGCAATAATCTTTACGCAAATCCCGCTGTACATCGCACAGTGGTCTAAAATCTGAGAAAATTGACAGAGAATCAAGTTTTTATTTGAATATTCAAATCATATGATATTACTCCAAATATCTATTAGATGATATGTAATAGTTACTTTTTTTTTAATACATTATTTTACTTTTTTATTTAATACATTAATAATTTAAAAATATTTCCCTAAAATTGAACAATTTAATACGCGCATAACTTTTTATGAATATGGTATTGCGTTAGCTGATACAACGTAAATAAAATTCTTTTGCATTATACACTAATAATAATCTATTTTAAAAGATATTACCATAAAAATACGATAAATTTTTTCAAACTTTATAAATATATTATTTATGCAGCATAAGATCAATAAATTTACATAAATGAAATTGTCAATATGTAAAATATTTGCCTTATATTGTAAAATATATGCACAATATATAACATAAACAAAATAATAAAAAATTATATCTCCTCGACAAAGTATCGGGTTGCAAAGTATATGGCCTCCGCATAATAAGCACGAATGCGTATGATGCATCCATAGCATGGCTTTATTACTCAGGTGTAAAAATACTGGCAAAAAATTCATACGTATATTTATACTAGTAAAAAATTTTCTTTTAACAAATGAGGTAGAACTAGCCGCGAAACTTCCTCTCGCGTCCTAAAGTCGGGCTTCACGTTTTAATGCAAATCCGGCAGTTGTGTGCCGCATTATTATCGCAGCACATACATTTGAAAGTTAAATATTCAAATAGGCGATTATATTATTCGCCCCGCGCATTTTTACGCCGGTCTCATCCGCAGAAGAAAAAAAATGAAAAGACCCCTATCTGAGCATATTATCTGGACTTTAAGTCAAGGTGAATAACGAAATAGCGCTCGTACTGTTACTCCTTTATCTTAATTTTTTTTTCTTCGGCAATAGACTAAAAGGCCCCGACGAAGGGGTCGAATGTGAATTCAAATTATCACTTGATAAGCGAGATTAACGCAATCGCGTCACTGGATCAGGGTCTATCGGCTGCTATTTGCCTGTACCTTGCTTGTGTTCTATCAACATAGATTAATCGCAATTTAATTTATTATTTTTCTCTAATTCTGAAAAATAAAAGAGGATAAAAATTAAATTGCGATAAAAGTTAATCTACATTGGTAGAAAAATGGACATTAGTCGAAGATATCCGCTTACTTCATCGCGACATATAGAAAATGAAAAACAAGTCGAGAGACACCGCCTTGATTAATCGAAGAAAAAAGAATAGTCGGAAGAGGAAATTCTTTTTTCTTTCTATCTTGTCCTGAGACGCAGGCGAGATAGCGTTAACCAGTTGCGTGAGCATGATTATTGTCATAATTTTTGCTTCTGAACTCATTATCGTTATCGCGCTCGACTCATCCCGGCGTCATTTTATTTTATTTCTTGTTTTCTCCTATTGGGAAAAAAACAAGAAATAAATCTTTCTCACTGTCTATTCATTCGCCTCGAAAGACCTCCCGGGCGCGAGCAACGTGATCACACTCCTTTCGGAATAGACAGACGACGATGATGATTCGTCGCGTGTTAAAGAAAAAAAAGAGAAAAAAAGAAAAAACGTACCTCGTTTTCGCTCATTAGCGACGCGTCACGCGATTGATTACAGATTGCGGCCGATTTTTACGCGATTGCGTTTCTATATGAGAATTTTGTCCCGACGAGGGAGATTTTAACGAGAACTTTTGAGACTGCGGTCGGACATCCCAAGTCATCGTACACATATACACATATTTATTTATTATTCCTTTTTTTCTCCTATTTTTTTTTTGGTAATTGACTTTTATGACTGCGGTCTCGAAAATCATGCGCGACCTCTCGAATTACGACGAGCAGCTTACCGGCTCGGACTGGGAGGACTTCGCGAAAAGGATAGGTAAAGAAAGAAATGTCTCGGTCTAGTCTGTATCTCGAAGAAAACTCCACAGGCCCGCGGTCACCAACGCAGCTCTTCAGATACACAGGCGTTCCGCGAGCGTACGAAGAGAGATGCGCGGGATGAACTGCAACGCGAGCTCGAGAAGCTGGAGGCGACAGCCCTCGACGGCAACAAGACGTTGATCAGTCGTCAGTTCGCCGGATTCCAACATCTGTTCGAGCGATTCCTGCAAGAGGAGGGCACGTCCTTGGAATGGGATCATATTCAGAAGCTGCCCGAAGATGCGGTGAGTGAAACCTGATCGTATAGAAACAGAAAGACTGTAATAAGATATCTGGCGTTCTCCTTTCTTATCTTTTCTTCCCTCGAAGAAATCTAAATGATGTCTTGTAATAGTATCTCATTAATATGTTTTAATCAAATGCTGTATTGATAATTAGTGAATTAAATTGAACCGATATTATTACGATAATTTGATAAGGGAGCATTGAGATTTATGAAATCATTTAGAAATTTTCCAAGACGTATCTTATCAGTCTTCTTTGATTAATAAATTTTATTACCTATTAGCAAAATCAAATTGAATCGAAATTATACTTTTTTTTACAGGTCAAGGATTACAACTCTTTGCCACAACCAGAGAGGAACGAGATGAAGGAGCTGCTAGATAAGTTGGTTGTGGTCAAATTAAACGGAGGTCTTGGAACGAGCATGGGATGTCATGGACCGAAATCCGTTATCGCTGTGCGAAATGGACTTACGTTTCTTGACCTCACTGTTCAGCAAATCGAGGTAATGCAACAAATCTCATAGCTAACAGTTTATTTTTTACCACTTACATAGTCACTATTTATTCTAAGATTATAATATAATAAATAATAATTAATGCATTTTTATTGTAACAGCATCTAAATAAAACGTATAATGCTAATGTGCCACTCATATTGATGAATTCGTTCAACACGGACGACGATACACAACGCATAATTAGAAAGTACAAAGGAATCGATATAGATATTTACACCTTTAATCAGAGCTGTTATCCGCGCATAAACAGAGATTCTCTCCTTCCGATCGCTAAACATTGTCAAATTGATGAGGATATAGAAGCGTAAGATGATTTTCATAAAATCACTATTAATATTTTTTTAACGTTCATACAAAATAATATATAATTTGTTAATAGCTGGTACCCACCTGGTCATGGAGATTTCTATGACAGTTTCCAAAACTCTGGTTTGCTTAAAAAATTCATTCGTGAGGTAATTAGATTTCATTCTCGTTATTCGTTAATAATTTGCAATAATCCGCTTAAGAGAAACTCGGATTTTTTCTAGGGCCGCGAATATTGTTTTATCTCGAACATAGATAATCTTGGTGCCACGGTGGATATGAAAATCTTGAAGTCGTTGTTGAGTAAAAGGCCGGAATCACCTCTTGAATTTGTAATGGAAGTAACCGACAAAACGCGAGCGGATGTCAAGGTGCGTTTCATGAAAACTATGGAATTTTCCTGGACTAGTGCTGACATAAATCCTAATTTACATATTTTACTTTATAGGGTGGTACACTCATAAAATACGAGGATAAACTTCGTCTTCTTGAAATAGCTCAAGTTCCCAAGGATCATATCGACGACTTCAAGTCCGTTAAAACATTTAAGTATTTCAATACTAACAATCTCTGGATAAAACTTAGTGGTATGTATTTAAAAACTCTTGTCATACTATATTATATAACAAGAAAATATTACGTATGCCATCTAATAAATGTTAAATCGTGTTTATTTCCTTTTAAACAGCCATTGAAAGAGTGCTTGAACAAAAAGCGTTGAATTTGGAGATAATTGTAAATAACAAAACTTTTACCAATGGCCTAAATATAATACAACTTGAAACAGCTGTTGGAGCCGCTATGAAATCATTCGAAGGAAGTATTGGTAAGTTCAGATAGATAATCAGATTTAATAAAATAATTCTTTATTCTTTAATCTAAATTTTTTTTTCGATTCCACTTTATCTTATATCGATTCTGTACACGATTGTGTTTAATTAAAAATGTTTATTTTCATGTTATAGGTATAAATGTACCGCGCAGTAGATTCTTGCCGGTGAAAAAGACCTCTGATTTGATGCTTGTAATGAGTAATTTATATACACTGCGCAATGGATCTCTTGTAATGAGTCCTCAAAGGATGTTTCCCACAACGCCTCTCATTAAATTAGGAGATAATCATTTTTCAAAAGTTAGTAGGATTAACTCTTATTTTAATCCGCTAATTCACGTGATTCTTTAACTTAATCGTAACGATGTCCAAATTCTTACTTAATTCCTTCGTTTTTTCTTACAGGTGAAAGAGTTTCTGACTAGATTTCCGACAATACCGGATCTCCTCGAATTGGACCATTTGACGGTATCGGGTGATGTCACCTTCGGAAAGGGGGTAACGTTGAAAGGCACCGTCATTATAATCGCCAATCACGGAGAACGCATAGACCTGCCTTCCGGAACCGTTTTAGAAAATAAAATTGTATCGGGCAATCTACGCATATTGGATCACTAAGTCACAGCGACAGGCAAAGAAGCATTTTACTTGTTTTACAGAGATCGCGTAAATGTTTGAGAGAACGAGGATCTGTCAACAATCATGTCCTAGCTTAAATTAACTAGTCAAGCGGTTAAATTGTACATATTCGTATTGTTATTTTAAAGAGAAAGGCCGGAAATATATTTCTACAAGAATTATTTTACCGAATTGTACATAAGAACTTATATATGAATTTAATTGAGATATCACAGAGAAATTTATAATGTATAAAATATATACTGTTGTGTAGGCATGAAAGTTTACAAGGTATATTCTATTATAATAAATGCTCTTTCAAGTTTTACTTATTTATTTATTGAAAACCCCTTGTGATACAAATAAATAAAAAGCAGAAGCTAAATGTGTTAGCCAATAAAAATTATATTATCGATTAAAAATAATAGAAAATAATTAAAATTATTTAATAAATTAAAAAATAGCAATCCTTTGTATTCTCCAAAAGATTGCACTGTTATTAATATTTTCTCTCTCATTCTCCGTCTTTTTCTCCCCCCTCCCCGCCCTCTCCGGCCGCTCGTAAGATTAGTGTCATCTAGCGATGCACGACGAATTTAATCAGTCGAAAACATCGTGACCGACGAGCTCGAGGGTCCGCTGCCGCACTCCGCAGTGCCTCGCAGTGCCTCGCGATAGCCCACGATAGCCCGAGCGAGCTAATGGAGGACAACGATGTGCTCCGATAGGATACGCGATCGTGAATTTACGTTTGCCGCGTACGCGGAGTGAGGCGGAGTATCCTTCTCTTCCATGTCCGTCATCCCGGCGGAGTGATAATTCGCAGGTAAACGGAATGTCTGTTCGTGCGAGAGGGATCCGGGGAACGAGCGATTCGTCGGTGGGGAAAGAGGGTGACGCAAATTCAGAATTCGTCTCGGCTCGCGCGACATTGCTATTTCCGGGCCACCCAGCGGGCCAGTAATTAACTCGACTCTACGTGGATCGACCCCACGAGCGAGGGGATCGCCAGAAGGAGATCGCCGACGCCGTCTCAACTCCGATCGCCCGCGTCCGTTAATCCGTCGCGTAATCGCGCTGCCCTTTGCGATTCTAGATTGAGATCGGTATGGGTGCTTCGGAGCTTAACCTACCTTAACAATGTAATATACATATATATATATATATATAGAGAGAGAGAGAGACGATATACATATATATCTGGTACGGATTAGTCTAGCAAGACAGTAGTTGGATTGTGTTAATCGAGATTGATAGTATTTCTGCTTGTATTTTCGACCCTCTCGAACGAGAATTGCAATAGAAAAATATTAATTACCTATATACATATATAATTATATATATATAATATACACTTATATATCTTATGTATTTTGAGACAAAGAAACAAAAAATGCTTGATAAAAGTATAAGAAAATATATATGAAAGAAAAAGTGAGGAAAGGCAGGTATTGGTAGTAAAACGGAGTAACACTGGTAACAGAAAATGTTTAAAATTGCCAAACAAGTTACTTATATCATGATATATCAAAAGAGTGCTTTCATTTTCTTAAAGGAAGTACTCTTCTTAGGACTATGTTTGCATGTGCCATAACACTTTTCGTAATTTATTTAGTAGGCGTTGCAAGAACATTCAGCTAAATGGGGAAGGTGAAGAAAGGACCGGAGTTGCTCCACCGCAACAAGTCGCGCAATATACTGCGCAATTTAATGCTGCGGGATTTTGGATTGCACACGACGCATAAGACCAGTACGCGCGAATTGGAACCGATAGCTGAAGCAAACTTTGTGCTGAGGGACCACAAGGAATTGGTATGCACTTATACACCTGCGATTATGTAATAAATGTAATATAACTTGTATAACTTTAGTCGTGTTTACTCGGTCCATATCTCTAATTTGTGAAGACCGAAGTAGATGTAGTACAACGATAAATGCCTGATAAAATGACAACGACTTTTGTTCTCCAACTTCATCAATTTCTAACGGCTAAGTTAATAATGATATACTTATTGCAGCATACGTATATTACAGCAAGATATTAATTGTTATCTACTTATTTACAGAAATGCGAATTACCTGGTGTTCCTAGAGCCACTTTCCTAATGGTTTTCAGTCCTGATGGGTAAGATACACATGACAAAATATAGTAATATATTGTATTGTTATTATTAGAAAGTAGCTAACAATTGCTAACAATTAGAGAAGGAAATAACATGTAACATGTGTATAGAAACTACTTTTATTTATAACAATGCAAAGGAGATTAACAGAAATTACAAATTAAATATATACTTATTATATACATAATACAATATATAATAATTATTTTATACAATTTCAGGACCATGGTAGCATCTACACATGGAAATCACAATGTTTATATCACAGAAATTACAACGGGGAAGAATATTAGAACTTTGTCCGGACATCCACGCACTCCCTGGTGCATAGCTTTTCACCCGTCCTCCAGTCAGATCTTAGCGTCCGGCTGCTTAGGAGGTGAAGTTCGCGTGTGGGATTTAAGTGTGAGTACAATTTTCGGAATTATATAATTTACTTCAGTATGAAATGGCAATGATTCGCAACGCGAATCTGTTTGTATAGGGTGGTAGCGAAGTTTGGATTGCTGAGAACAAAAGCGTTATCGCATCACTCGCGTTCCATCCCTTTGAAAGGTTGTTAGTTATAGCTACATGTAATAAAATTTACTTCTGGGATTGGAGTAAGTCTCAACCGTTCACCGTAACTGCTACAAAGACTGACAAAGAAAAAGTGAGGTATGTTTATATTAAAAGCAATTATGTCATAAACTACGATATAAGAGAAAAGAATGTTACGAGAAACACTACATGTTACCTTGTAAAAATTACAGATATGTAGCTTTTGACAGTTTAGGAAGAAAACTAATCACAGGCATCGCGAATACACCGCAAGTACAATCACAGTGGGACCGGGCTCCTGTGGGACAGTTACTTAGAACTAATTTGATGTGAGTAGAACCACTGTGAATATTGCGCGCAGAAATACATTTCATATGTGGGTCTCTTTATTAATCTCTGGATATTTTTCACAATTTAATTTAAATTTAAATAGTTTAAATTTTAAAACGTGTAAAATATCAGAAATCTATTCGTAATAATCTCGTTTTCTATATTTAATTAATTATTTTTACAATCAAATAGGTCAAATTGAACATCTTAGTTTTAAATTGTATCTTTTCTTCGTCGACAAATCTTTTTATTTATATACTTTCGCTATGTGTACGTTCTAAATAATTTTGTGCTGTAATTAATCTCGAAAAAAATTAGGAACTTTAGGTACCAACCACGAGAATATTTCCCGGATATCGAACTTTCACCTTTTCACTTGTGGAACCATGGTTCTTTTTATGGAAGAGGATCGGCGGACAGTCATACTCCAGACAGACCTTCCCGGTATTTAAACAGTACTCTAAATGCATCGAAATTTATTGGAAAATTTATAAAATTTGAATAAATGTTCTTTCAGGTATCTTGCGTTCATGCGCAGAGGCCATGAAATGTCCAGCTTCTCACGATTTGCCAATCATCGTCAACAGCTTAGGAACAGCACGCGGCAGGAGGAAACACGGTTTCATCGGCGACGAAATCTATCCGAAGGTACAATATGCTATCGTGTCATTACGGACACTGTGAGCTAATACAACTCTGGTACAACTGTAACAATCAAAATTCATCGTAACAGTTTTATACTTTACGATGTAGAGCTGAATCAAACTAGGGAAGCTACATCATCTCCAAGCATTACGAGAAATCCACCTCGTCCAACCGGCAATCTAGCGAGCACGGACAATGCTGAGAACAGATCGGCAGACGACAGCAATGATGATGATATGCCGGGCTTGATCGAGAACAGGCGTGATCGAGAATCTAGCGCGATGAATGAATCTCACCCCAGAGACGAGTTGTATGAACGATTGAACAACGTGTGGGTCGGCGTGGACGAAAGATTACGTGGGAACGACTCTCAAGATCCGGAAAGGAGAATAAATCTATGCTACAGAGATCTCGTCGATCAGTATGTAACACTCGTACGACGTTACTTCGACGTTTCCAGAAACAGAGATACGGTAAGTTATATATGTTATTATTCATAATTTTATCAAAATTTTTCTCTTTTGTCAAGCGTATGTAAAATGTTGATTTATTTATTTATTTATTTTTTTAAAGATCGACCGTGGCACTGATCCCATGGATATGCCGGAAGCATCGTCCTCTAATCCTGAGGAGTCTAATAGGAGAAACGAATCGGCGGCGACTGAATCATCTATACGAAGATTGAGGAACGAATTGAATTCCAGCGCGCAAGCGAATAATACGAATCTAGAAAGATTGCAACGATGTCAGCGATTACTGATGGAACGTTCCGAGCAAGAGGAGATCGGAACTACTCTACAAAATTTGAGGGAGGCTCTGAACGCTGCCGCCGAGAACAATAGCTCGTGCTTGGTGCGATTGCAGAAATTGCGAGAAAGGCTACAACGGCAGACTGCGACCTTATTTGAGCATTCTAACAATCGTAGCTCTCGTCTTCAATTGCTTCGAAATGCTTTGAACGATGAGATTGAAGCGCTTAACAATATGGAGGCGCAGTTTACTAACACGAGTTCTAGGATCGAACGACTGCGGGATGAGTTCACAATGTATGGTATTCTACCGCGAAATCGACAACTCGCGACTGATCCTTCCCAGGTGAATTTAAGCGAAGCCGAGTGGAGAGTTCTCACTCCGAATGATGGACAAATGCCCAGCACTAGTTCTTCGTCATCAATGCTATCTTCAAGAATGCACGATTTAGAATCCAATGTATTCCCTAGCACAAGTTATGCCGGTGAGAATGAGGAGAGGTGCACAATGTGGCCCGATGTCAATAATGAAACTGATGAAAATGCTGGTACTTCGTCAAATAGAAATACTGGGAGGGCAACTAGAAGACGATTCGATGCCTTGAACACGGAGGACGAACCACCGAGGCGGCGAAAGCGTAAATTGGGACCTATTGAGTTTTCCATACCAATGCCATTGTCCTATATTGGTAATGTTTCTACTTGAACAAAATTGCACGTATATAAAATAAAAAATAAGATTATTATTGTTGACTTAAAATCTATCTATTATTTTAGAAGACAGCTCATCTTCGAGTGATGAAAGCTATTCGCGAGCATCGACATCCCGTAACGGCGCATCTAACTTTACAGTTTCAACTCATTCGGCATTTCAGCCAAACGTACCGAAGTCCGTCGCGCAACGAGCGAGCAGCTCGCAAAATCAAGAAGCGACAGCTAGTTCTTCCAGATTAGACGAAACAGATAGGAACAATTTACTCGACAATTTAAATAACGAATCAAACGAAGATAATCAAGATAACAGAACATCAAGGATCACACAAAATGCACAAGAAACAAGATCTCAAGAACTCAATCGCAGACAAGGGTGAGCACATTTCAATCTTTTTTTTTTACGTTTTAGTATATTTTGTTGAGATTTTTTTCTGTTGTACATTTTATGTACATTTTTAAAGGTGTCATATATTTGAAATTTTTAACATTTAGAAATTCACTCCCCTTACTCAGGAGAGTGATAGATGTTCTGCAAATCCTCCGAAATTTGCATGGAGATCGAACGGAAAACAATAACACCACTCAACAAGTATTATTAGACGACTCGGAGAATGGATATTGGCTGCTCGAGGAAAATAGTAATTCGGATTCAAATTTGGATGATGCGAATTCCAACACCAACTCGAGCTCTCGTCGGTGGACTAGTCGATGGATACAGCTGGATACTTCTAGCAGAAACTCAGAGTACGCTAATGATTCGTCGAACGAGCAAGCTCTACCGAGGACACTTTCGGAAGACGCAGATCAAAATATTAACGATAGACACAGAGAACAAAGGAATCAGTTGTCGCCCGTGTCTGCGAATTCTACTCGTTACGAACAACCGCCGTTGTTCCCGTTTAGAAGCTTACGAGAAAATCAATCCCAAAGAGAACAGAACCAAACACTCAATACCAGCAATTCCGATAGTACTCCACTTCAATCGCAAACGTCTGAACCGAACACAACGCATGCAACATTAGCGGGATTCGCGGAATTGTCCAGAATGGTTAACGAGCCCGTTGCAACGAGAATCGCCAATGTAACTAGCCGCGAGGGCAGATCGACAACGAGCGACAGGCAGCAACAGCAGAATCAGGAACAACGAAACGCAGATGATTCGGATTTCGACTATGTTATAGATCCGATAATGCTCGGTACTGACAATATAGATCCAAGAGAGAGTTCCCTGGGAGTCCGACAAGGAATTCAGTTGCTCAGTCGTCATATCGACAATATGCACCGCTTATGCCGGTAAGTTAACGATACGATGATGTAAAATTTTTTATAGTCACTATTGTATAAATTACCTAAATAATCTGAATCATGTTGAATGCAAAATAAGAGCATGAACATAATAATCAGATAAAGATGAAATGTTTTTGACATTTTGCATAGAAAATTTTGCATAGATTTGATATACGATATGATATCGATAAAAATATTGTAACTGCAAGAATTTTCGAGTTTGTCTTTTCCCGACAATTTTTTGTTTAGCATTTAGGTGGACTTAGAATAATTAAATAAACACACAAGATTATGTAGATTATTGTTATATATTTTTAAATATACTGCTGTTAAAGCAAAATTTAAAAAATTATAATACTTTTTATTGTTTTTTTAGTTTTGTATAAATAAAAAAAATTTTCTCAATTTCTTAACAGAGCACGCCTAGAAATAGTTCAACTGTGTCAAGTGCGCAAAATGTGGGAGGATCTGCAACGACAGATACGATCGTTGCATGTAACGGTCCGCGTAGAAAGACAAAACGGCGATCAGGCAGAGACGCAACGAGACAATGCAGCTAACAATCCTGGTCCGTCAACGTCAACTGCAAGTTCATCAAATGAATCAGCGAGAAACTTTAAAAAAGCGCTCTTGGAAAATTACCAGAGGGAAAGTAATGAGGGTGATCGTACTGACACGAGATCGTACGATCAAAGTCAGCCGTCGACGTCGAGTGGAGTGACCGGTCTCGAAAGGAATCATGAAGACGAGCCAACGTCCAGTACTCGTAACGTCGAGGAGAGCACTAATATAAGTCTTTCGAATCTGCTGCCAAGCGATGCCGAGTTACGGCGGATGCAGTGTCTCAAATTGAACGAGATGCTGGACGGCTTGTACGCGCGGCTGACTTCGCGCTGTCAAAACTGCGATTCACGCGTCGCGGACACGCGGGCGATGAACGATCACACGTATTCGAGCTTGACAACCGACGGCGACGTGCAGCTACCCAGTATGTCTAGCGTCGTGTCGAATATCGAAGCTAATTCGAATCTGCCACCAGTCACCGCGATAACGACGACAGAGTCGGAACCATTACCCAGCATGTCGAGTTTCGTCAGCAGTCTCGATCAGTCCGGCCCCAGCAGATCGACTCAGGCATCGGATACAAATATTGATTACCCCGCGACCAGCAACGCGACCAGTAACAACAGCAGAAACGACGATAGTAATAACAATTCTGATCCTTTTAGGCATTTAACCAATCAAACCAGGACTTCAGCTTCCACATCATCTGACTCATCTACCATCAGATATAACATGCTGCGTGATAGACAAAAGATGTATCTCCGGTATTTATGTGCATATATTCTTTGTAAAGACAGTGTGTTTTGTTTTAAAAGTGTTAATTAATGAAGTATGCCTTTATTTAATAAAGAGACGAAAAGAAGTGATTTCAGATTTATAGTTAGATTATTACTTAAAAATATAAATTAATTTTTATATGAAAAAATCTTTTTACACGAATTTTATTAGCTGAGAAAATATAATTATATATAAATAATTAAACTAAACACACTATAATTGTCTCTTTAAATCAATTGCAATTTATATATTATAATTTTGTTTAACATATTTTACTTTTCAGACGTTTAAAAATGTGGTCGTTGAGATCGCATCGTGGTAGACAAGGCCCTTGGTCTCAGTCCGCCAATAATCCATTTCTTCGTCACTACGAGCTACGAAGACCGTGGTATTTACGCAGGAGTGCATTTCAAAATAGTAGCAGCAGTAATAACAACGACAATTTGGATGTAGATATAGATATTCGAGATAGAACGCGAGGTTCGAACACATCTGAATATTTGCAAAAAATGATCCTACGACTGGAATTACTGGTCCGGCAGCAGAGAGCCTTGGCTCGAAACAGCAACAGAAGGTTGAATGGCAATAACCGCCAATCAGAAACTAATAGAGAGAACGATAATCGGGAAATGGAAGAGATTCGCGAAGCTACAAGATTGAGAGCTAGGTAGGGAGGACGACACATTATACGTAATATTTTGTATATAATATATTAATGTTAAAATATCGAGCAAGAATACACATCATTTCCAAGAATTATTATATTATGTGAATAAACAATATATTTAGGTCAATTAATATTATTTCAGACAAGTCCTCGGATTGATGGTGCGATCTTTGATCCAATTTTTCGAAGTAACGAGATCAGGAAACGGTTCCCAAAGCAATGTTCTCTACGAACAGATGTACAGTAAGTTTATTATATAAGATTATATATAAATTATTGAAATATATATATATATATAATACAATTTAAAAAATAATTTTATATGTAAAAAGTAAGTCCAAAACGTAAGATAAAATTTTTTTACATGCAGTGTCTTCAAAAGAATTAATTCTGAATATGGGAAGTTAATATTACTTGCCGATTTTGAAAAGGAGAAAAAAATAAAAAATTGACATATTTAATTTTATTGAAAATATGTTTGTATGAAATAATTTCATGTTTTTCATATTTTCTAAATTATGTATCTTGATTGTTAATTTATATTAATTTATATTCTTCTCAGAGTTGTACGTATTGTTACATCTGGCACTGGAGCTAACAGACTTACTGCTGGCACAATTGGTAATAACAAGACGTGAATTGGAATCTAGTCAATACGGACCTTTCACTTCTGATTTAGCAGATGACAACCGAAACAGAAACAATACGCGCGGTAATAATAGCTTTGACAATAGTCCGCAAACGGAGAGTCGTGCGAGCGATAACGCGCCAAGACGAAGCACGGACAGAGAGAGGCACTCGAGAAACCGCGGTGAAATGCCGAATGCAGAAGAGGTCCTTTCGGTAGGGAAAAGACGTTATCGCGATACGGTGCAACGATACGAACAATTAAAGCGGCTACTACGTCATCGACGGGGAACTCAACATAGTAATAACGCGACCGAAAATCAAACCAGCAATCCAGTGGCAGCTAGATCTAGCGGTAACGGCGACGATAACAATTACGACGATAATGCACAAAGCGAAGATAATCGCCAATCAACTTCTGAAAACGCCCTGTCGGCGGAGGTGCAGAGTATTGTGGAGAGAATCCAAAGTAGCAGTTCGATCGACAATGACGATCGTGGTGATGTCAGAGCGGGAGTTGAGAATCGTACGATAGACGCCGCAAACGAGACGTCGCGAAACTCGAATGAGAGCTATAGACGGAGTTACAGAAATGCTACGGTATCTGAGCCGGCGGTGAGACGTATCAACGAATCGAGAGGTCCGCAGGAAACCGAGTCCAATACGCATACCGGCGAGAGCTGGAGGAACTACTTTTCTTACACTTCATCGGGAGATGAACAAAGTGCCAGATCGTCGCACCAGAGACCCCGTTGGACTCGCCAATATGCGCGGGGCACGTCATTGCTCGAACGTCCTTTGCATAGATATGGCAATTCCGATCCAAATAACAATCGCAGATTTCCTCACAGCAGGGAGGGTGCGTCTCTCCGACGAGAATTTAATGTCCCTGAGTTACGGGTGAACAACGTGCCTTGGTACTTGAACGACTTGGACAATCTCTCTGATAATCTGCAGAGAAGGCAAAACACGCCGCCAACTCCGCCACATACGCCTCCGCCGTTTTTGATTAATAATTTCCTCTATAATGCCACTAATAGGAACAATGATCGGACAAACGAATCCACAGATCAGCCTGGACCCAGTTGGGCTGGACAATTGAACAATAATAGAACTTCGGTATAGTATAAATTTTGAAACATTTTTAAACTCGTAGTCGATTATTATTTAACGAATAATCTTGGTTCCGTAAATTTTCAATTATTCTCATGATTTATATTAAGACAAGCATTTATCTTCTATTTAATTTTTACAAAAATTTATAATTAATTTTTGACATCCATTTATAAGTTACTTTATATCTCGCAAATTCTTACATTGATAAGTTCGATCGTTGCTTATTTGAAAGACAAATTTTTTCTGATTGTTATTAATTTTTGTATCAGGTGTTTACTCCAACATTCCTAACATTGTGGCGCGGTCGGGTTGGTATTAATCCTGCCTGGACACCTCGTGAATTCGTGACTAATACAGGATCACGAATTGGAGGGGGTGCTAGTGCCAATCCCAATAATGGTGGTGGCGGTGGTGATGATGGAGGAAATGGAGGAGGAGGAGGTGGTGGTAATAGTGCAGGTAGTGGTAGTGGTGGAGTCGGCGGTGGCAGCGGCGGTGGCAGCGGCGGCGGCAGCGGCGGCGGCAGCGGCGGCGGTGGCGGTGGCAGTGGCAGTGGCAGTGGCAATGTCGGTGGCGGAACAGGAACAGGAAGAGGAGCAGGAGGAGGAGCAGGAGCAGGAGCAGGAGGACAGGATCCAGGAAATGATGAAAACGAATATTATTGGGATTTTGGTACTACATTTTTTCCAAATATTCAGATTCATAGAACACATATCACGACATATAGATATACAGAATAATCTTTTATTGGTGATACAATTGAAAGATATAAAATTTATAAATTTGTTGCAAGAGTAGTTATTAATATAAGAAGAAAAATATAATATTTCGTTTAAAAAGAAATATAAATTTATTAATTTATCATAAGATAAATTCGACAATTTTAAATGCTTTTTATTGTTCTTGAAACATTGAATCATGTACAATGTTGAAACAAGTACTTTGATAATTATGTTGAACAATTATGTTAGTACAAATTATAATTATAAAATATTTATATATAAATTTCAAAATAGGTATGCCATTAACTTTGCAATTTCTAAGGTCAATTTTCTTGGAAATTAATCTCATAAGATCTCTTAAAAAATTTATCATGTTTCTTTTTTTCCATGTACTTTTTTGTATATAATTACCACCAGTAATCAATCATTTTCTATGTAGCATTTAAATACTCAATTTTTTAATGCGAGTACACGTATATGCAGTACGTATATGAAGATGTAAAAATTAAGTCTTTTCTTCATTTACCAGAACATCATATACCTGTAGGTATACCATTCAATCCAGCGTTCGAAATTCAGAGTTATCGTGTTCAAGCATGGGACTTCTCCAATGGTGATATACCTGATATTACGGACTGTTAGTAAAAAATTTCAAATATAAGTTATCAAATATATTCTTTTTCTACAGTAATTATTCATATCGATACGATTTTTTAGCCGAGAAAAACGTCGTAGTACCCGAATGTAAGATTCATAATGATGCCAGTATTGACATATCTACGGATGGAAAATTGTTGGCGACGCTTTTGCAGTCTGGTCGTATTAATGTAACGACCACGTTAGGTAAATGAAAAATACAGATTGATCCCTATTATTTCTGAAATATATTTATATATATTTCAAAAAATATATATATTAAGATATTAACTTCTTAGCACGCGTGTACTCAACACTTTTTTTATCTTGAAGGGATAATTTCTTATTTTTGTATCACATCTCTTTCACGTCAATATAATCTTGCAGGGGGATATTTTTAAACGATAACTTCGAGGGGTAGCATTATATAAAAACAATATACAAATAGTAGTGAATAGTAGTGAAATTTATCCTCTTTTTTTAATGCATTGCTATACAATTTTTTCTTATTTTTATACAAAAAACAGAATAAAGTATAAACTCGGTTGTTTCAAACTATCAAAAAACTAAAGCTATGTGGTTTATTTTTTCGATTTAGGTATTTATAGTCTGCAGTGGGAAACACTGGGAGAAAAGATTTATTCAACCAATATCGATCAAACGGTAGTGTCTGTCTCAATATCGCCTACGCAACAGCATCTCTTGGTAGGTTTGGCACGCAGGATTCACGTACCTGCCAGACCTTTTCCGATGGCTCTGATTTACAAGCTGATGGAAAAGCAGCCCGACGACGAAAAGAATGTTCCGTCGACAGATCCGACCATGGAATTGACGTATGACTCCTCCGACGAGATGCTCGATGATAACGTTTCTACGAATAGTACTCCGAGACGAAATAATGTCACAGCCAACAGTTACAGACACATTCGTGACTGGCGGATTCGCGACATTCGGATGAGAAACGAGCTGGACATGGATATTAAACGTCACAGAGAGAGCATGGTGCTTATCCGGGAATTGTTGCAAAGTAGCCGGGAGGTTTCGAGCTACCTTAGTCTAAATTGTATCAGATGGGCGCCGCAGCCGGGCCAAGGGATGGTTTACGCGACCAATACCGGACAATTAAATATCCTGCAGTGATTCTACGCTCGTAGTGGACGGAGATGGAAGTAAATGTTCTCTTCGTATTATAATGCTTACAATGAATGTGTCATACACGTAAGATGTAACGCAGTAATCGCGGTTCGCCCCCAAACAGATTTCTTTTCGATGAATTGTAAGAAGGGATATGATGACAACATGCGACGTGTGGTAATAGATTTTTATCGCAATTTGTCAATCTCGGCTGATTGTATAACAGTGATAAGTAGCACGAGACTGCTGCGAACTACAATTTGTATTTTATTCTTTTTCATATTGTACTATCATTTCCTTATGTTCTGCAAAGAGACGTAAGAAATGCATAATGTATAGATATAAAATAATATATGTTCGATCAATTAATTATTGTATAGCTTATGTGATTTTTATATTCCTATAATTTAAAAAAAACTGCTCTTTGCATCGTTTCTATTAGACTGAATTTGTAGTATGATACGACTGTCCTTTTTAGAGATGCTTCTGTTACGTCTTATAATATGAAAGTGTGGGGAACTGGTTCGTTATATGATATAATTGATATGTATTTACCGATCGGATAAACGTTAATGCCGTCAAATAAATCATTCAGAACGTACTTCCTATTTTTATTATCTTAATCATAAGGAATAGAGCAATTTGTCGTGCCATCTCTTTGCGATACTTTTATCTGATGGATTTTTATCAGTTGATCCTTTATTAATTAGAAAGAGATATTTACAATGTGATCTTTTGTGACGATGTTTCCTTTGTTTTATTTTTTTTGTATTATGAGTCGAAATGTGTTTATTAAAATTCCATATATATTCATTTTATACATCTATACATTACATATATATTAAAAGTTTTGGCATAGGATATAATATACAAATGCAATTATACATGTCGATTAAGTAAATTATTTCAGGCACAATTTTATTTTTGTAAGAAATTGTGTTTTAGAAATTTGGCGCTTTTCGGAAAGATGAGAATGGCTTCGTTTGTGTATACAATCATCGGGTTTCGATGCAGCCATTGTATACATAGTCGAATAACATATAATTGTATTTCTATGTATTATCGTTATCAATAATAATTTCTTTGCAAAAAAGCAGACGTTTTATACATCTTACTATCATACGTACGCGCGCACATCCCGCTTTCTACGCTTTCAATCGCGATTTTTCAGAAAAGATATAGCGTTAAAAAAAAATTGCTGATGATGCAATTTGTGCTTTGCATTTCCAAGCTATGAATGCTGCTTTGTAAGCGATAATCATACGAAAGCGTTATGTGTTTAAGCAGAAGCATTCAATCTTTTAATATTGGACAAAATGTAAAAAAAAAAGATTATTTGTTCCTTCTTTTAGTAAACTTGAAAGATGCGACAGAGTATAAATTTCATAGCCTTATAATATCTGCCTTTGTAATCGGACAATAAAATTTACAATGAAAATAGATACAGGCATGTTTTATGCAGATATATATATATATATATATATATATTATATACAAAACGATATAATGTATTGGTATATCTATTTATCACAAATTCGTATTATAAAAGCATCGGTCTCATAATATGTTAAACGTAATACTTATTACATGGAGTTAAAGTATTATAGGAATCTATACAGACGCTAGGATGGAAGACTTAAAGGCGACCCTATGAAATATCACCTTCAAGCGCAAATGTGCTTTTTTTAGTGCTCGGGTAACTACTAACAAAGTGGTACGGTTTATGATACACACGTTTACGAATCTTACACGAATTCGGCAATTTATTTACAGGACGCAATAAGACTCGAAGATTGTCTTTATAATGAATATCTATTTATAAAAATAGTCATGCGCGTGAAAATCTATAAAGATCTAGTTTTTATCAGAAAATCAGAACAGAGATAAAAACGAACCGGAAATCGCAGTGCAGATATATGTATTCTTTTTGTATATATGTGGGTATGTATATGTATGTGTGCAATAGTCTATACAATATAATTTTAACAACATTTTGGCATCGCACGGTGTATTAATTGCTCTATAAAGTTGTATAAACACTTCCGCAGCATACATAGCATGTATGTATGTATGTAGTTATCTATAATAATGCAGTAAAAATATATTTTTATTTATCGGGCAGGCGAAATAAAAAAATTGCAATATGGACAGAAATTGCGAATACGTTACATTATGCTCTTATCATCCGGTACATGCTATACAATGCATTAAAAGTTGAGAACGTACGTAGTTCGCTTCGTTTCTTCTCACATACATCAGGCTTTATAGCCGCTCTATTATAAATTCGACCGTTACAACACTCTGACTTCCCTGTAATAAAATATAAAAATAATAATAAATCGCAATTACTCTTCCTCCGTAACGGCATTCTGAAAATCCAAACGGAACTTCAGACTATACTTTAATTCTTATAGACGTATAACCAGCCATACAATAGGACTATCTTATATTAGTTCTAATCAGTAAGTACAAAATATTAAATTATATCATACACAAGTCAATTAGTATGATACATGATTACATTAATGGTACATTAATGGTATTTCAATTTGACCTTGTTACACAGTAAAATGTGAATATGATACAACCTCTAGGTTCTTTTTTTTAGTGAGCGTGTTTCTCGATGATCTTTGGAAGATGTAAATTGCATGCTATACGAAACGCAATACTTTACATATCTATCAGATTTAAATACTTTACAGTAATATTTATTAAAAATTTTATGGCCGTAGAAATGTAATCACCTCATAATTTCCTATCATATCAAAGATTAATGAATTAATGAATATTTATCCTGATTAATGAATATTCAACACAGCTCTGCAAAGCATTTAAAAGTAATGTGTATTGCATAATGAAAAGAACAACCAAATGTAGATTTGATTTCGAATTAATTCTTTTCAATAATTCTGATAAAATACATTAGTTATAAATGAAATTCCATCATTAACAATGTGAATAACCTTGCAAGACTGAATAATCTTATAAGAGAAAAAAGATGCAACTCTGACATCATAGCTTATCCTTATCGCGCGCATTATCTAAAGTTATAAATCCATGGAAGTAGCGCCATATATAAAAGCAATTATTCAGACTAATTTATCGTGCCCTTCATTCTTAATAAGCTACAAAGGCTGATTTGCTAATATTTACGTTATTATTAATTACTTATTGTAAGTGGTGTTCTCGCTATGTACTATTATTCAAGATACATAAATCATTTATCAATCATTTTTTTAAATAAATTGTTATGCTGTACATTTGTGATTGAAGGAAACTCTAGTAATAATAGCAATAATTTTAAATTAAAATAATGAAAACAAATGAACAGTATACTTACATTACAGAAGCACATATCAAAAGAAATGTTGTATATCAAAAACGCATATAATTTATTTTCTAAATCCATAATTTCTCCTTCATACATTTCGATGTACACGATAGTGAGATGAGGCAAAAACCAAATAAATATATTAATATCCTTAATTTGGATATATCAAGATGACATGCATTACTTCCAAATTTCTAACTGGATTATTTTGATAAATTACGTAGCGTTTATTAATATCAATAATCTTTAATTTGAAGCGTGCTGTATATTTTCGCTTTTTATGAATGTTATTAGTAAATCAGCCGTAAGTTTGATTCTTATTAAATTCAGTCAATATATAAAATGCTTTGGATAATGAATAGTTGACTAATATATATCACAAGTTATTTTCTCCCACAAGAACAGTACAGATAATGCTACGACTAAAACTTTTTCTTTCTCACCCTTTGTTTCATCAGTACGTCTCATATTCTCGTATGCTTTGTTATATCCACATTTTAAGGTCCCAAACAGTAGAAACTTTACACAATCAACAGAAATATATTGATATTTATGGACAAATAAGATTAATATCTATAAGATTAATAGTTTTTCATAATTAATGACAACACGATTAATCAAAATGATTAGAAATTGTATCTAGAAAAAAGATCAATCTGAAACTTTTTTCTCAAAGAATTATTTCATGATTCTTTAATGTAAACAACAAGAATAACGCATTGAAAATTATAATAAATTGAGAAACGTTTAAATTTTAGAATATATGTATATATATATATATATGTATAATGATTAAATTTAAGATTGTTATTGCAAACCATACTTGCGATGGAAATCCTTTCATTATGATACAACTTAGCCGTACACACGGTATATGCGATATTTATACATCTAGTTTGGACAATATATAAAAAACAGTTTGCCAAGAGATGTATATAATACATCAAATATTTCACACTAATTAAACAGAGATGTAACACAAATGTTTGGTATAATCCAAACGATCTCGTTTAAAATCATTAAAATTGATCGGTAACAATGTTTTTACAAAATTTCACGTACCTCCATTTAAAATCTGAGCAGTAACCATGCGTCTGCGTTTACATCCGTACATACGTATTTAAGATAAAATAGCAATGCTACGTCTAGGTCCGCCTATGCATACATTATCTAAGCTGGACCACTTTTTAATACCGGTACGTAGAGCATCGGCCGTGACTTTGTCCTCGTAAACTCTGGACATCGCTTCTAGCTTCTGTGCCTTTTCCTTGCTAAGTGGCTCGCTAGGGAATGTTAATTCGTTCGCTTCCGCAAGTGTACGAAGATCAAAGTAATATTTGGCGTATACACTCGAAGGAACATTTATATTGAATTGTAGCATCTCCAGAAATTGCCTCTCTAATTCATTCCTAGTCAAAAAGTATAAATTTGCTACATATAGTTAACAATAGCACTTTACACTTTCATTTGTATCTTTCAAGATTTCAGTTTGTTTTAGTTTCATAACATGAGCAAATGCAATAATCTAAATGTACGTGACAAAAAATTCACTTACATATCTTCCACCGTGATGTCTTTTAGTATTTGACAGTAATCCACGTTCCACACCGCCTGATCATCCCAAACTTTGGATGCCAATAAAATAGCTCCCAGCACTATACGTTTCCAGTTAGCCGGCGTAATGTCTATCTCCGCGTAAGTAAGTAGGCGTTCAAGATAAACCAACGTTATGATGGCACATTCAGCAGTAAGCTGAGCGGCATTAAACAGAGTCCTTATGAATTTATATATTTGCTTGTGCTCCGGATTATGCTTGTCATAATCCTCTGAAACACCGTCCCTCTGAAAGATAGATTTACTGGTCAAGTATAATATCTCGCGCAAGAAAAAAATCTTAAGATCTATGTCAATCATGCGATTAGTATTAAACAAGCGTATAAGAAAGATATGAAAATATGAACATAGATCAATAGTTTATGGAGGTACAACGTCGTATTTCTTAATGTAGTACCGTTAATGGATGCAGTTTCTCATCAAATATATCGATCTGTCGCTGCGACGTTCTATTCTTAATATGGTAATAAACGGCTAAGGCAACGCATTTGACGGTATTTTTCAAGTTAGGTTGTGAAACCGTGCTGTCGTCTAAGTATATTGTACTGCAGCTGCTACTCTTCTTCAAAGGCCTAGTGTCCGCTATTTGATGTTGACTCTTCTTCCTCACCATGCCATCTAAAAAAAAAGGAGGGAGATCAGGAACAAAGTCAAATATAAATCCATTATCAAGATCCAACCTCTCACACAAACTTCTTAAGGTATACCCACTTTCAATAGCCTGCTTGGATCGCTCCATGAAGATGGTTCCCGCGCACGGGTGCAACGACGGATCGGAGTCCCAGTCCTCCGGCTCGCGTTCACTGATATGTTGCAAATTATTAACGCTAATCCCACCCTCCGGCAGGTGCTCCTCCAGATTGCGCGTCGCGCTCTCGGGCCCCACCTCCTTGCGCCCGACCTGTGGACTGGAGTAGACGCAACAGCTATTCTTGTTCCCCATGTTCCCATGTAAGCTCTAACCGGTGCCGGTGCTCCTCCCGCTTCCCGCACTTCGCGCTCGCAGTCTCAGCTCGCACGCGGCGACGGAGACAAGGGGAGGGGGATGGGTGGCGTGGGGAACCGCGTAACGTGGAAAGCGCGGCGACGCGGAAGCGGCACGACGTCCTGGCCTGACGTTGGGTAGGTAGGTAGAAGATTAGGTAAGTTAGGTAGACAGGTAGGCAACGCTCTCGCTACCTCACATCTCGTTGTTGCGACAAACGATCAGCTGACGGGGCGGCCGTTGGTGCGACTGGTGACGCGACTCGCTCGCCCGCGGCTCCTCTGGCTCATGTCGGCGACGCTCGCCAAAAAAAGCAACTCGCGCGACGGGGACCTCCTCCTCGCAGTCCTCTCGCGTCGCGTTTTCTCACTCCCTCTTGCTCTTCTCCTCTCCTTCCCACCCTCACCCGTTCACTCTCTCTCTCTCTCTCTCTCTCGCTCTTTCTCTCTCTTTCCTCCTTCAGGGAGGACCGACGTTCGTCTCGCGATCGTCAGAGAACAAGGCGGTGACGCCTCGGTGCCGCGCTCGCGCCGGCCGAGCCCGTTTCCGGCTCTACGGTCGCACCTGAGCTAGGCAGTCGGCCGCGGTTGCGACCCGCAGCGCGATTCATGGTCGCCGCACGGTAATCCCATCCTCGTCCTCGCGCGACGTTTCTATCCGGCTCGTACACCTCGGACACCCCGCGAACGCGCTCGACGAACTGCGCGGAACGGGATGAACCTCATGAACCGCGACCCGCAAACCTGCGCGTCTCCCCGCCAGACGGTACTGCGATCGCCGTCAAATAATGCAAGTAGAGAGAAACCTGAGAGCGGCCATCCCGGCCTTTTTCGTGGGACGGTCCCCACTAAATTATATTCAATTAATATTAAATGCATAAAAAATATGATTGATAGAAATATTGGAAATTAAATATTTTTCTAATTTCTTAATTATTAATAAATTATTAATAAAACTTGCGAAGTCATCCACAATGTATAGAGATATAGCAAAAAGTGATTCATCCACACATAGTCCCATGCACGGAAGCAATTCATCGACAGTGAACGTGGCCACGTAGTTTTACATCCACGTTTGGTGCGGCGGCCGGGATGACCGCTCTCAAGTTTCTCTCTGGTGCAGGCAACAGGCCTGTTCTTTTTAGCTGAACTGGCTGCACTAATTCAGAGGTTATCCTTTTCCCTCCGTATTGAAAAGAAAAAGATAATCTCTGAACTAGTGCAGCCAGTTCACCTAAAAAGAACAGACCTAACGCGAACAGGCTTGTAGCCGCCAATCAGAATTATTTCGCGCAAATGCTCGAGTTCCGCTGTCAGCCATCAGCTGGCCATCAGCCATGGTGCACCCATCTCGTTACAGCTGTCATCTATGGATCCCCGACTTTTCGTCTCTCCGCCACCGCACCGCCTATCCCCCTGCCCCCAGCGACGTTGTGATCGCTAAAATGGCGAGATAGTGTGTTGACATTCGCTCGAAAACGAGCTGTCGTCTCTCGGAATCAGGTGTAGGGAGATCTGAAATCTGTCAGTCGGCGCGTACACTCGCGGGAAGGATGCACTCGGTCAGGGCCAGCTTGTCGAACTCCACGGACGTGAGTGACGTCCCGACGTTGGTTAAGCGGGATCAGGACTGTTGTGCGGCCGACGTGGGCACTGAGGTGCCGTGCGGGGAGACCGAGGGTCTGCGTATCCTCGATGAGTTCCGCAAGCTCTACGAGAGTCGCATCGAGAAGATCGATCGAGAACCTGGCGGCGAGTCCGACCGGATCTCCGTAAGCGACAGTTTTGTTTGCGTTTGTTATCAACTTTGTAATTTCTCCTCAATTCTGTCTGTACCTTCTGCGCTCTCTCTCTCAAAATCTTTGAAATTGCAGCTTAATAGAAATAATTATTACACTCACATTGACATATTACTTTGCAGATGAAGTTACAAGTGATGAATGACTGGATTAAGGATTTGGGAGAGCAAAATGCAATGTTGGTGCATACGGTGGAAGATTTGGAGCAGGCTGCATGTAGTAGAGTTAAGTTATTAGAGGAGAAATTAAAGCAGTCGTCGCAGATGGTCATGGATAATTTTACAAGATCCGATCATTCGGAAAAGGCAAGAGAGATCATTTAATTTTCTTTTAATCTTATGACAAGATCAACGTGCAACTCCTCTATTTTACAGGCTTTAAATACTCTTTCGAGTCGCGTCAGTCAGTTGGAAAAGGACGAGGAGTATCTACAACAGAAAATAGAGTATCTGCAAAGTGACATTAGGGGATTGTTGGAGGTGATTCGTCGCGCCTGTCGGCAAAATGTTTGGAGTCTCGAGGGTATCATGTTCTTTGAGATTCAGCCTGAGGATATTCCAGTTCCAGAGTTAGTCTATCGTATTATTGCATAATGTGTTGATGTGTAATATTTTTTTATATTCCTGTATTGTTGTCTAACGTTTAATAATAAAATTTATTTTATTGTTTTACAGCTGTGTCTGTGATCAGGTAAATATGTGTGTAAACGCAGCCAAAAAGCTCAGATTTGTTCTAGATTTAAAGCATGGCAAATTTCAGAGATCAAATTATGTGTTAAGCAAAAGCATGTGATATTATGTTCACCATACAGCCAGCAAGTTTTTCTTAACTCCCTACACCTTTATTAAATTGAATTATTAAATACATACACATATATTGGTGTTGAATAAACTGTCAGTAGTTTTATTTGATGGAGTAGTATGTTTTCGAGAAATCTTTATCATTAAGCACATTTTGATATTACATTCAATTATATATCTTTAAATCAGGAGCAGACCGATATTGACCATATAAAATCCTTGAATCTACAAATAGAACAACTTCAGGAAAATGAGAGAAAAATGATCAGGTAAGATATATGTACAAAATCTTAATATTTTTATAATTTTTAAATATTCTTGATAATTATCATCGTAACTTTTTAATTTTCATCATATTTATATAAATAAAAATGTAATTCTATTTTTATTTATATTCTTTTCACGATTTTTTTATATTTTTGTAAATGCATGAACAAACATGTTTTCCAGATGTCAATTGGAACTGGAAGGAAAAATAACGGATCTTACGACAGAATTGTCAGTAAAAGACGATACTATTAAAAAATATGTTTCTAGACTTCAGTGCTTTTATGAGAAACTCAAAGAACATGCTAAACAAGCGAATCAAGTTATTAATCACCCACTGATATTGGCTTCTGACCAAGATTTCAATGTAAGTATTTTTTTGAAATTGTTTTACAGATAAGAACTTGCTATAATGAATTATAGCATTAATTGGATTAGTTTCTGGATTCTTATGAATTTAATTTAGAGGCAATCATGTTGTAGCATATATAAAAATTAGAAAGAGCAAGCAATTTTGGTACATTGTAATAATTGCTTTTGTTACTATTTATAATATAAAGCCCTGAGTTTTACATTTTGTAAGCAAGATAAAATATAGCTCGCCTGTCCCAACACTAGAGATCAAGAAAGTTTTAAAATCTATGTTGCTGTTCAGATTATCTTAACACCTGACATTCTGGAAAGTGTACTAGATGCAAAAGATAGAGAAAACAGGACTTTACATCGACAACTGCAGGATGTTGAATCTAAACTTATGGTATATACTTACGAAAACAATGTTGATACAATTAATCTACAACTACAATTGGAAGAGAAGTGTAAGAAAGTACAACAATTGGAGGACAAAGTGGCTCGCCTCGAAAAAGTTGGTTTATTATATTTAAAAAGTATCTGTTTTGTGTATAATTTATGTTATTAATGTACATCTCATTTACATTTAAATAATCTCTCTAATTATTTTAATCTTATTAAATTATACATATATTTTGCATATAATCTGTCATTTTCATGAGTATATTTTATTGTTTTCAGGAAGCTGCCGAAACAAAGGATGTACTAACAGCGGAGATCGTGGCATTGGAAAAACAAAATTATCATGCTAATATCGGCAATCTTTTAAAGGACGACTTGATTAAAGAAATGCGCAAAGGCCTAAAGCAAACGACTTTAGAGGTACAACGCATATATTTGTAAAGTTTTGCATGTAAACTTATAATTTTCTACATTTGTAGAAGACCCTACCTTACTTCCGTCCTCGCAAGTACAATTTTAATGATCGTGTCGCTACGATCACTAAGATGAAATCATCCCATGAATCTCCTGAGCAATTTCCAGTATCGAACCTGCTACACACATTCACTCAACGAAAGAACAATGTTACATTTCTGCATGACGATTCTCAAATCTTACTAAGCTGTGGCAAACGAAGTTTATTAACAGTTAATGCAAAATTACAAAATAAATTGCATAATCTACAAAGCCAATCTCGTCCTTGTACAGATAATCAAGCAGGTCGATATAAACACATAAAGAATATTGACAGAAAAATTCTACAAACTGCTAGAAAATTATCACCTCCGTGTAAAGATAACGATTTACAAGATCGAGTTGTAACAAACACTTATGTTTGTTCTACTGCAACACATGTCCAAAATAACATTAATGATTCAATTGTGAAATAAAATGAAATGAATTTACGTGTAAATTACTGCATCAAGATATCTCAAAAAGTTAAATATTTTTTAACAAAAATTGATATTTTTCGATAATAATTTGTTTTTAGAATTAAATAACAAGGTAAATATGAATTTCTATACTAATTTGATCATAATTTCCTTTCTAAAATCTGAAATAATATGCAATAATAAGATAAATTTTCAGATTTTTTCAAATCAATAAATTATTACATGTTTAAAATCTTAATAAATTTATACATTTATGAATTTATATGCAATTTATGATTAGTGAATTTTATATATTATTAATATGTTTAAAATATTTTAATAAATTTGTGTTCTATACAACATACGAAAAATAAGGATATGTAAATCAACATGATTGCCTCGTTTACAGAATTAACATAATAAATTGGAACCAAGTTTTTATATCTTTATATACTGATACATTTATAAGAAATACACACTTTACGACAAAAATCAAGAAATAAAACGATACTAGAGTAAATGATTAAATATATTTTATTTGTGAGTATACATTATACCTGCATTTATTATATCAAATTTTAAAAATTATTTCTAATTTCATGAAATAAAAACATTTCTTGACTTGGCACAATTTACTACACAAATTTAACAATTTGTAAGTAAATGCTTTATTTCTTCATTTTTGTCGATAAATGTAAATTAAATAATATATGTAACAATTTTGTTGGTATGTATATCACTGTTTCGCCAGTGTTTATTCTTTCTAAAATTGTTCCAGGATACGTCTTCTCAAAAAGTTCGTATTGATACGAATAATTCTCCTGAGGTCAGTCAAATTAAATGTAAATAAACGTATATAACATAACGTTATGTTAAAATAATAATATTTTATTTCTTTAGAAATGTCCTCTGTCTTCAATAGATACTCCATATTCTAAAAAGGTTTGTACATTATTATATATTATGTTTTGATACTTTTTTAAAAAAGTATATCTTTATGTATATGCATATCCTGAAAATTTACACTATCTAAATTTGTTCTTTTAGGATGAATTTATATCATGCCTGAATAGTACAAAAGCACACGTGCAGAAAGAATGTGAAATTTTATTGGATTTAAAGCTCGAACTCGGGAAATTTGTAGATAAATTGATCAAAGATAATGAGGTAAAAATGTTATTTCCTCCTGGAATCATATCAGAATAAAAATGAACGTTATTACAGAACGTTATTCATTGCTATTTTGAATTAATATATTATAGCAAATAATTTATTTTTCTAAAACTAATATATTTTATAGATGGGTGATTGTATTATATCTAATAATTGCACAGATAGAAACAAATTTTGTGCAAGTGGCATGTCAGATAAGCTAGTCAATTGCATTGAAATTATTACTAATATGTATCTAGAAAGAGAAAAGGAAGTTACAGTTTTTGATTGTATGGTATGTATATCATGTACAAACAAAATTTATTTTATTTTTTACAAACAATTTTCTGAGGATAATCGCAATATTAGTTTTATTTTAATCATGTTATACTTTTTTCCATAGGTAAAGAAAGAAGAAAGTCATTGCATATGTAGCGATTCCAAAAACATTAAAGTAAGATTACATACTGTTTTATTTTTGTCGTATTATTATACTATAAAATTAATTAATACATCCTCTGTCCAGGCAAACGTAAACAGTGCACGGCAATTCAAGTTGATGGAGGAATTTAGAGTATGCACTGTAGAAGCCCAAGCAGCAACAGAAGATATTCGCGAAGAAATAAGCACTGTTATTTCGACATTTAACTCACGACATCAAAATGTACGTCTAGATTAAGAAATAAACTTGTACAAGTATTTATGATTGAATTAATGATTAATGCTAATTTACTATATTTTTAGTATGAAGATTTGAACAAGATGGTTACTAATACACAAAGTTACTTGGTGAGAACACGAGAAGGACTAATAGAAGCTATCAACAAACTAGAATTACAAGTAATACTTATATGTAATAAAAAATGTCTTTCATCATATGATTAATTATATATGAATATGGAATTATATATGGATATATTATATATGCATATAATTTTATTTTAAGTTAGAGTATGAATTAATTACAGTGTTATCATTGTAATCTACAATCGAAAAATATTTCTTTATTATCAGGAGGAGGAGAGATTAAGACACAGCGAAAGAATTGTGAATGGCAATCTTAAGCTGAAGGATTTAAAAAATGAAATTAATCATGTTCAATCAGAATTGTCTCGTTGCATTAATAGCATGCAGGGAAATATGCAGGTTCGGAATATTTATTAAATAACTTTATATTTTATCAATTGATTCATCAAATATTAAGTGTGAAATAAATTTTAGGGATATAATGAATCGGAATATACAGAAGCGTGCATCAACAATGATTTACTAACTGTGGTAATGGAAGAAGTTGAACAAATATTGACCAATTTGCAATTATTCCAAACTCAGGTTGGTTCAAAAGAAATCTGAAGAAAAATAGTTTCTAAATGAACTTAACGATATATCATATATGTATCATGTAAACATACATATTATATAAATGTCGCCTTTTAGGGTGGCTGTATGACGTCAATACTAAAAGGATTAAGAAGTCAGCTATGCTCTATAGACGGTTCTTTAAAGGAATTACAGAAAAAAACTGGTGAAGTGGTAAGTATCTTAAGAAGATATATACCTGGGAAAATAAATAATATTATAGCTTTCATTATTTCCAATTGAATGATTTTCTACGCAGCTGTTAAACAACGAAATCGCGAAAACAACATTCTGTGAAAGGGAAAACAGATTGGCCAAATTCGAAGAAGAAGTTGATTGCGCACATACCAAAATGCAAGACGTATTGGAAACATTTCTTTCTACAAAACAGGAAGAAAAGGTTATTATTTACAATATATATAGTGTTACAATATATACAATATATATATATATATATATATATATATATATATAG
>VBVQ01000749.1:0-48698 GCA_011636635.1 Tetramorium simillimum | reverse complement strand
ATATATATATATATATATATTATATATATATATATTTCTTCTGGTGTTATCATGCGATAAAAAATTGTAGCGGAGAGTGTATGTACAGAAGCGTATCTTCCTTAGACTGAATATTTAGGACCACATTTTTTAATTGGCGTTAATCTCAGGCCTTTAGCCAGCATTTGAGCTTCGAGGTCGCGGTCTTCGTTCTGATATCTAAAAGAGAAAAATAGATACATTTGTATTACGTAAAAAAATATTGTGTAACTTGCTGTAATGGTAATGTTTTATAAACAAAAAAGTTCAAACAAAATATTTGTAATTAGGTTGTAATAAAAATGAATGTAATTTAAAGCAAAAGGAAATGAAAAATCGTAAGGAATAACAAATTGTGCGTGATTGTGAGTAAAAGACACAAAATCTTTTTTCTCGTAAGAATAAAAATACTCTACCTGCCAAACTGCCATATCACTTTCTCACATACACACACACACTCCCACACACACACACACACATACACACATATACTGAAGGCACTTATTTAAAATAATAACTTATTCAGATTTATGTAAAATATAAATTTAGTTATCTATTTGCTGTACAGTTTAGTACGTATATGTGTATGTATATAATATATATTTACACATATAAATATGTATATATGTATATACATATACATATGAAAGGAAAAAGTATACACATATTGTTTAACATATGAAATGTTTAAGAAAATTAAAAAAAATTAAAAAATACTAATAATTCCTGATTACAATTAATAAATATTTTCACTACATGAACCGAAAAGAAATAAACAAATAAAATAATTAGCAATTTGAAAATGTAAGATAAATATTCCGATTTGTGAGAGAAAATATGGATATAACATGCATTTATATATGCAGAACTACTAGGTGTCAAACATGATGATGTACACCACCTTTGTCGTTCTTCCTCCAATAGAGCGATTAAGGAATCCCTTTTTGCTACTATCTCCAACATTTCCGTCAAAATTTCTCCTTCCTTTTTAACATCATCACTAGTCTTTTTGTCATCTGTAAAATTATACATTATTACAATTTATAAAACAGTTTTATATACATACACACACATACACACATACATGAAAAATTATTTTAAAAATTTCTCACTGTTAATAATTAACACATTAGCATTTTCATCATTTTGATGTTCGATAAAGTCTAATTATTATAAAATATTATAAATTAACAAGTTATAAAATTAAAAATAATACCATCATCAGCCAAACGTTCACGTAACTCTTGTTGCAATCGTTCATGACGATCTTCTAACTGAACCTCTTGCGCGCGTACCAAAAGTTCCTTTTCATATCTACGCAGTTCCGTACGTTCCTTCATAAGATCAAACCATTCTCTAAGCAAATCAGCTTCTTCGCGATTTGAGGAATCTAAACAAAATTATTTAACACCTCAGATTGTGTTTTTTTTTTCCCACTTATGTATAATATTTCCCACGTATAGAAAATATTTAATTAATATAGGTATATCAGTTATTCTTTATTTAGCTTTTTAATCAATTGAAGACTGAATATCTATATATAAATCAAATAGAATAAAAAGATCTGAAATTATGATACGCGGATATAATGAGAACACTATATTTCTCAGGCTATAAAAACAAAGATTAAACATTCAAAAAAAGTAAAGAATCAATACATATGTACGTAAAAAGTATTATATTACCTCCTTCACCACGTAGCGCTTTCTCAACACTGACGCCCCGGCTCTCCAATTCCTTTTGTTTCACTTCAGTTTCCTCCAATTTCCTTTGTATTTCTTGAGCCATCCGCAATCTTTAAAATGTATTCAACTCAGCAGGGTTTTCAAATTAAAACTACACGTTTCTAAGCATCTACATACGTATGGTTTACTCATTTTTATTTTTATTTTTTTCTAAAACATCGTCTACTTCATTTTATACGTTGTTCTCTCTACATCTTTAAATAATATAATTTAAGTATATTATGCCTTACCTCTTCAACTGTGCCTGTCTAGCTACTTTTTTAGCAGTCTTTAATTTGCGTGAAACACTATTGCACGATTCTTCAGTTGTCGTAACTTTTTGCATGCATGACGCTGATAAAGCAGTTGTTTTAGTATCATCATCTGATAAACTGTCATCTGAAATATAAAATAAATATAACAATAGAAAATCATGAAAGTACAATATTACTTTGTATCTCCTTGTATTATTAATAATAAAAGATAATTAAAAAATACAAATATATAAGTATTATAGCCTAGCTCTCAGATATATTACTTTTTTATTCAAAAAGTACAAATACAAATTTTTAGATTTGGAAATATCGTACAAAATGTACTCAATTATTTGAAAAACAGAATTTTTATTTAATAATAAATATTATATTAAATAATGAAACCTAAAAATAAATCATATATTTTTATAAGACGTATAACGTGTGTATAACAACGCAACAGATGTATATACTTGGTAATTTGAATAATGTGACAATATTCGTAAAATCCACAATAAGGGAATATTTGTACAAGTCATACCTGACACTTGAGTGGTATATGCAGAATAGTTAAGTGGTGGTGGCGGTACAGGCGGAGGATTTTCACCGAAGAAATTTCCTACGAGCATATCCTCGCATACACTTTTAGGTCTCGTGTCGCATTTCGATGAAACAGTTTTATCAATCTGCATTTAATGTAGAAACGATATGCTATACAATTTTCTTTCAGAACGGTTTGCATATTAATGATAACAATAATAATAGTGATAGTAACAACTGTGATAGAAATACTTACTTTTCCTTTTGATTTCGAAGTCAGTCGAAACATTGATAACTTGTCCTTCTGATTGGGCGACGGACTTGTTTCCTTTTTGAAAAAGAAGTCTGATACCGCCTGTATAATACTCTTTCTTCTCTCCGAGTCTTTCTGTTTCTTCTTGTCCCTTTTGATTGCCGTGCTATTATTATCCGAAAGCGATAGACCTGCGGTATTCAGCAACTCATCCATTGACTTGGCGCTAGCCGCTGGCAGTTTCTGGAAATTGATTTTCCTTGCAATGTTCTTCATATTGTCGGTGCTTTTGCTGACTTGTAATTTCGGCTCCGAATTATCTATTGCGCTAAAGTTGTACGATTTAACTCTTTCAGTCTTCGGCGTATCGTCCTTTTTCGTGTCGTCCATTGAGAGTTGTCTCCGCGTCACCTTCATTCTTAATTCCTTGATTCTGTCTTCAGGACTTAAGCCCAAGTCTTCGTCACTCTTCATTCTAGCCCGTTCCCGAGCATCTTGTCTAGCCTTCTCGGCAGTCCTTCTAGCTTCCTCGCTCTTCAATCTTGGTGGTGCAAGTGGCGTTTTAAAAACATTCTCTAGACTAGCAGTGACCGATTCTTCGTCCGCTTTCTTTACGACTTTTTCTTTAGCTTCCTCTTGATCGGTCCGCTCACGAAGGCATAAAGACATCGAGAGCTTCAATGGCCTGTTGACTTCTCCGAAGGTTGTGTGAGTCGGACTGCTCACTGGTGATATTATAGAAGTAGGCACAAACTTGTTACCAACGGTAGAAGCATTAGATAATGGCGGTTTCATCGGTGATAACGCGGTAAAAGATGAGACCCTGGCAGCTCTTCGAGCTTTTTTCTCGGCTGACTTTTGTTTGTGAGCCACGAGTTTATCCATTAGAAGATCCTGAATAAGGTTCTTTTGCTTCGACCGTTCTCTCGTAATCTCTTCAAGTTTCCTCGAAGTTGTCGGTGAATTGACACCGTTACTGTCTGCGATTATCGTAGACAGTTCCTGGCATTTGATCTCTTCGGCGATCATGTCCGCGGTGCGTGTCTGTGCCAAGTTTTTCGAATTTTTTCGCCTCGATTTTCTTACGTCGATAGAGTCCTTGACGTTGCTAAATTCTGCGATTCTAGATTGCAATCTTTTTACATATTCCAGATAGTCCGGATTGCTAGAGTCCGCCTTGGTCGATTCCTCGCGCTTCTCCGTCGTTTCTACAGGAATTATAGACACCTGAGGATTGATCGGACTCGCAAGTACCGTGACAACTTCGCTAGTAGTCGTATCTTCCGCTGGCTCCACAAGTAACAAACTATCTTCCTCCATCGATTGAACTAATTCTTTGTTAAAAGCTTCCGCCACGTGCCCCCGCTTCGTGTTCTCCTTAAATTCTCCCTCGCTTTGTTCCTCGACTGAAATTTCCGGTTTCATCGATGATTTACTTGCATTAGGCTCGTTTAGTCTGCTCATCACATCCTCCATGGTAACTGGATCAATCTCAATCACATTAGCGCCCTTGAACGCTTCTTCCTCCTGCTTTTCTTCTTCTTCTTCTTCTTCACCGTACGAGTCGTTTTCCAGATCGAGTTTCGCTATCGGCGCATCAGCGACTAATAGATTGTTGGCTGAAGTAGGAAAGTTGGACACAGTCGTCTTGACATTTACGAATTCGATGTAACCCCGATTTTTCAGCATCGCGATATTGGAGGCATCTTGAAGGCTGTCATCCAACAGTGACTCATTGTCCGTGTCCATATAATTAATATCTTCGCCGTTGACTAACAGTTTTGACGTATTATTGTTCGGGTAGTCCCGTTCAATCTTGGAATATTCGAGTCCCGTGTCATCCTCTTTGGCAATTTTGGCGAGTGTGCAGGATAGCTTTGAATTATTCCTTCGTACAGTGATAAAGCTAGGATCGATGTCGAGCTCTACGTCACGAAGATCGTCAGAGACCAAAGCCTCCCCATCGCGAGCCCATTCGGAAAACTCTGTCTCGGTGAATGCTGCAGTGGTAATGTCGTTCTCCTCGGAATCGTCTTGTTTGTTAGACATTGGCGAAGCCTCGGAAGCAGGACTGCTGCAGTTGCTCTTCCTGTTGTCATCTCGCAAATCTAATCGTCCCATATTATTATTTACCATTTCAACAATATGCGTATTATCAATTGGATCGAGTAATCGGCGATCCCGCAGAAAGGAAACTTCGATAGAATCCGGTTCGAAAGTCTGGCCATCGTCAGGATCGTAAGGCTTGTACCGATCAGCTCCCTCATCCAATAAAAGATCGCCATCGGTGCTGTGAATTCGCAATCTGGGCGGCGAAAGATTTATGGCGAGTTGATCATGTTCAATTGCTTCGTTAGAGTCGGAAGAAGATAATGAATCGCTGTCTATCTCAGAATCGCCCGAACTGGCATCCTTGTCTTCGTGCTTCTTCCTGCTCCAGTCTACTTGCGGTACGATAATGGACGTTTCATGAAGAGGACTACGCGGTCTAAAACCATTACTTTCTTCCGCACTGCTCGAGGGAATTTTCTCTGTATTTTGCGAACTATTTATATCCTCTACGACATTCTTCGTCGAGTTATTAGCTTGCTGTAGAAATACTTGTTCGTCGATTAACTGGCCGTTTTTCGTCGAAGATTCGCTGCAGATGTTGGGTGCTGTTTTCGATTTTAAAATACTGGATTCTTTCACTAAATCAGGTAGTTGCTGTGCTTTTGATGTTTCTATCAAGGTTGTCGGCTTCGCGACATCGTTTGATGAATTTTGGCAGTGATCGGTTGATAATTGTCGCGAAAATAAAACTGTAGGCGACAATGGAGAAAGCGGCGCATTGTTGGTTCGTAATTTACTAGTACCTTAAAAAAAAAACACACACACAATTACACATATAAGAAATGCCTGCTTTTGTACCATGTTAAAATTTATTACTTAAAAAATTTATTTCTCGGATATTTCTCAGTAAAAAGAATTAATATATTACAAATATTATTTTACGCTGTAGCATTGAAAAATTCTAAATATTAAACATGTCATAAAATAATAGAATTATTAGATATTAACGTTGAAAATATAAAAGCATAAAAGTAAAGATACCTTGAAGAAATGCTTGCATGGTGGGACTAGGTTCCGGTGCCGGATTTAATAATTTTTGATGCTGAGAGATCGCATCGGTAAAGTTTCTCAACTTTGTGTCCACGTTAGACGTCGAACCTGATTTTATGACGGAACCACCCAACGTTGAGCCGCCTAATAAATAACGTTTTTTCAATTCTAAGGAGAGTCTCGAAGCGATTCCGCCGGTGGAGTGAGTGCGATTCAGAAGATAATCTCCTTTTCGTGGATTGAACAATGGCGTGCAATTATTTGTGTCGACAGAAGCCGGCACGTTGCAATTTACTTCCTTGTTCGATTCCACCTTAATACGGTCTCCCAAAAACTGCTCGCGAGTATCTTGCTGTTTTTTGTCTTGCGTCAGATTGCCATTGATCGAAGAGATCACCTTACTCTTCACCTGCACTTTCTTCGGCTCGACGTAAGTCCCTCTCGTTTTTCGCACATACGAATCGTTGATGGTAATCTCGGGAATCTCGTGCTGCGTTGGAGTCGCTTCATCGTGCTCAAATTCGGAGTCGGTCGAGATTTCGGTCGCGGAATTTTCCACACTCTCCTCAGTTGACGCATCTTCCGACGATACAATCTACAGAACAAAGTGTGCTAAATGTATATAAAATTATAGTTATAATAAATATATAACTAGAATAATAAGCAAGTTTAGTAAATTAGTGAGGATCGGATAAAGAGTAGATAAAGACACAGATGCTAATATTCTGATTATGATGTGTTCTGATTGTGTTACTTCTGTAAGTTTTGATTCTTCTATATTTATAATCCAATATTTTATCACGGTTAATATGTCGATTCATAGAGTATAAATATCAATTTTATAATTAAAACAAACACGTGGTGAGACATTTAATAAAGTACTGGCTGGTGGTAATCTCTGAATGAATTAGTGAATATAGGTGAGTAAACCGCTACTTTTAGCATGAGTACTAAATCAAACACAAACAATTAATGATTTGAGTTACTGTTAATGATAAATTAGTTCACTAGCACGCCACTCATATATCACAACAAGATGATTACCTTTTCCTTAATGCTCCTTAATTGGTCGATTAAAAATTAGGCCCATTGAAAATTTTTAAATCAATCACCATCAGCCAAGATTTTTACTCATACATTTTCTGTTTACTTTATTAATACATCTCACACACACAGTTTTCCCTAATTTATAATTGCACAACTACAATATTTATAAAGATACATATAAAGATCTCTAAGATGGCAAACTATAAAATCACAAAATAGAATTGTAAATTTGTGTCTATATGTGTACGTTAAATACGAAAAATTACATAATTTATCGATTCAGAAGTCTCCATAAAATGTTCTAAAAATGGTCTAAAAATCACAAATTTGACAGTCATACTCCATTTATATATCATTTAACTTGATACACAAACAAAATGCATGTCATTCATCAACATTTGGAGTAAATATATAATAATATCGAATCACTTGAAAAATAAATTTGTTGATCAGTCCGAAATAGCTTTTCAGCGACAAGATCAGTCACATGCTACATTTTTTGCAATTTTTCGCACTTCTTACAATTGTTAATATTAAATATTGTATTCCCGAAGTTTAATTTGCGAGAACCTATATATTTTTTATCACTTACAAGTTAAAAATTACTTATGTATTATGAAAGCTTTCATAAATGTTTGATATTAAAAAACAATAGACAATTGTGTTATCAAATTAAATATTTGTAATAAAACGTTAAAACAAATATGATTAAAGCTAAAACATTTCTTGTAAAACATCACAAAATATTTTAAATGTATCCCATTATTAACATTATGAAATTATGCATTTATCCTTCTTTGATTGACTATTGTTGGAGATAAACTTTACAGATTCCTCACGGTTATTAAGCAAATGCAAATTTGTATGATAAGCTTCTTCTTGAGTCGAAGGTATACTTTTGCCTTGACTCTGTAATCTTGATGTACCAATAACATTTTGATTTTCTGCTACTATAATATCTTTAGCATCTTTTATAATTTTCTTATTTACATTCGAAAGATTTGCAACGTCTCGATTTTCTAGTTTTTTGACATTTCGTCTCGATGGCCTTTGAACATTCATTGAATTAGTGTCATAATTATCCTGACAGTCAATTTTTAGAACATCGTTGACATCTTTATTTGTTACGTTTGCAATATCCTTATCATCTTGACTTTTAACTTTTGAAAGTTTTTCCTCAGTCTGATTTTGAATATTAGAAACATTACTGCTATTTTGACCATATAATTTTGCGATATTCTCGACAGTTTGGCTTTGTATTTTCGATATATCTTTAACAGCTTGACTTCTATGTGGATCCTTGAGAGTTCTCTTTGCCGGCTTTTTTCTTACTGGAATTTCAGGGGGAAAGATTTCCGTGTTACAAGTTGTCAAATTAAGGCTCGCTGTCCAAGTTTTCTCAGAAGAATTAATATCACAAGACAAATTTTTTCGTTCGGGCCTTTTAGGAACTTCTTCAACACAATTTTGTACTGAATTATCATTTGTAATGGTGTCTTTAATGTTTGTAGATGTACCTGTTACTTTTTCAACGATTGTTGCTTTTACCGCGGACACATCTTTACGTATCGCGTAATTTTTTAATTCGGACAATGATTTAGAAGTATTATTGTTCATACTTTTACAAAAAACCCGCGGTGTATCCTGATATAAATCAGTATCACTTTTATGCAACCTATTACATTTAACTTTATCCGTATTATTACTTAACAATAAAAAAGCAATTAACTTTGCATTAGGAGGTACATTATGTTTAAATAACAAATTTTCATTCGATTTAGTATCTTTAACCAAGTCGTCACTCGGAATATTTATTTCATTCGTTTGTTTTCCATCACTATTATTACTCGATAGGATTCCATCTAAATCCATTGAATTCTCTGTTCTTTCTTCATTTATTGCATTATTATTATTACCTAAAATATTGCTTTGCATGTCTGTTTCAATTACATTGTCTCCGTTAATTATATCATCATTTATCGCATTGCTGTTTGAATTTACATTAACTTTCGTTTTTTTATTTGTGTTATTTATGTCTTCTCTCTTCGGAACGTTATCTATTGGGTCGATTTTTTCTTGTTTCTTTTCATCGTTTGTAAAATTATTAAAATAAACGTTGCTTTTTTTTATATCTGTATGCAGTGTCGATATGTCAGAAACAGTCATAGCGGTATGTAACTTGAGATCCTTAACATTTAAATCCATATTCGTACTTGTATCTGTATGTAAATATAAAATATTTCTTTCGTTGTCCTCCAATTTAGGAATATTATAGTTTGACATTAATGGCTCGACATGATCACTGTCAAAGCTTGATTGAGATTTTAATTCAACATCGCTATATGTTAATTCTAAACTATCGTATGCTATTTCCTCTGCGTCATTATGTACTTCAAATTCTGACAAATAGCCCATCTCCTCATCGGCTTCAGAATACGCATTTTTATTCTGTTCTTCGATTCGATTAAATTGTCGATCAATCGCATCAATGTTCTTCTCGCCCAAACTACTTATTTCTTCAGTGCCAATTTCTGCCAATAACTTTTGTCTTTCATTTTGTTCAATAGCGTCTCTGTTGGAAGATTTAGATTTACTATTATTCGAGGAACTCTTATTAAAGTACTTGAGCATTTCCTCTGCATTTACTTTGTTAGACAACTTGGGCTTAATGTGTAACTTTACTATTTCCGTAGATGTGTTTTCAGCTTTTTCACTTTGTGTCGGTTGATTTTTCGGAATTATTTTTTTATTCTCTGTAAAATATTTATTCATTTTCAACCGGGCATGTTCAGCCGACAGTGGTCGGAGACCATTTCCTGTAGTTTTGTTCTTTTCTTTTCTTTGCTTCAAATCGCGCTTCAGTTTATCGAATGCGTTGTCGCAATTATGAAAATTCGGAATACTATGCGATTCCAAGGGGACCAGCAATTTTGAAGGTTCCAAAGACAATTCTTCAAGCTGTATCTCTTGTGTCGGAGATGGCGATGTCACTGTTACTACTGGGTATACCGACTCTTGTAATACGCTTGCAGTAAGCATCGGAGTTGTTGAACGTATGTCAACTTTCTTATCAGCAAAGTTTCCGCGAGTAACATTATTATCATCGATAAACTTGACATTTTCATTTTTGTTAATAAAGTCGCTGCCTTCGCATTGATTAGTAACACTAATATTTTCACACCTAAGTACTCTTATTTCATCAGGCAAATTAAATTTCGAGTATTCTAAATGATCGTCTAGGTGATCGCTAATGGCTAAATTGCCACTATACAGCATCTCCATCGATTGATAAATCTCTGACGATGAAGAGGATAAGGAACAACTTTTGCTCTCATTCAAAGAAGAAACGATTACATTCGGCAAATCATCAGCATTGAGAGTAGTTTCGCTATCGGAAACCCTGAAATCCTTGCTTGTTTCAATGCAAGGTGTAGTATCTGCAACTGTAATTTTCGCGACCTCTTCTGAACCAGCTTCCAAACAATTGTCTTGCACATTCCTTTCAGATTCTCCTTCCAAATTATGTATTGTAGATAAATCTAATGAATTCTCAATTAGAATATTTGTACTCAAATTATTAACATTTACATCGAAATTAATAGAAATTGACGTAAGATTTTTTCTGTCAACGTCAAGGATATCATTTTGCATACAATCGCGAATTTTGTTATCCGATTCGTCTAAATCTAATCGAATATTTTCATCTACAAAACTTTCGTACTCAGAATTCCAATCTTCTTTATCCAAGTGATTAAGAGCAACGTCTGTCGAAGGAATCAAGGATCCATTTTGATCCGAAATATTATCGTCAATATTATTTGGCATTGGAAGAAGCACTGAATCGGTCGCGCAAATTACATTTTCAGAAATTTGCGAGATAACGTTGAGAGATGTACCATTTTTATGAGCGGAAATCGTATTATTTTGACCATGTATATTTTTAGCTAATTCATTAGAAGCTAATGCCGTCTCATTGGAAAATTCTAGCAGTCCTCCGAGAGGATTTCTGTCGGATGATAGCTCACTATCATTTGTATTCACGTTGGACATTGAGGACGGTGTTACTCTAGATTCGAAAGAAATGAATGATTCTTGAACTATAGCGGGATCTATAGAATCTTGAGAATGCTTCACCTCTGTTTCCGAACCGGTATCGGTATCAGAGCTGCGCGGTGGCACCTTCAACCACACTTCCTGTTTCCGGAGCTCTCGTGCGCGGACGTCTTCCTCGTCTTCGGTCGCAGTGCCACTTTCATCGTCTAACAAAGAAACCAAGATACATAAATAAGAAAATTTGTTTTAAAATCATCGCATATTCTGTTTCTTCTACCAGTTTCTTTTTTTATTCATAATTAACAGATAGAATACTCTCGTGAAAAACATACCATACAAAATAAAGAAATAAAAAAAACGTTGATATTTTAACATAATTTTAAGCAAAAGTGCGTACTTTGTGCGTACGTGATTTTGTACGCATTGATATGTGATAGTTTGTATTATATGCACGATAAACGACGATACCTTCACTGGTATATTCGTCGCTAGAATCTTCATATTCATTGCTGCCAGTATCAGACTGCCCGATTGTACCATGCGGATGCGAATAACGCAGCGTCCAATTCTTAGCCAACTCGAGAGTTCCTTCGGTTGTTAGCGGCTGATCTATAGCTTCCTCAAATGCTTCGTTGTCCTCATCAGAATCACTACAAAACAAACGATGATAATTTGAACAATTATTATAATTAAATATTTAAATAATGTATATACCGTTTTGTATTGTAAACAAATCATTAAAAAAAATACAAATACAATACGTTTCAATAAAAATTTTAAGTTTTAAATATTTATTCATATCAGTTGTAACTAAACCAAAATTAATATACTTAAAATCTTGCAAAGCTATATGGTACAAAGTACAGTTAATATTAGCGTATATACATATTTACCTCATATCCGAAATATCATCACTGGATCCCATTTCTGCTGTAGAAGCACCAAAATTTCTGTCTGTCCACTCATCTTCATCCATTTGACTATGACCTTCCTCGGGATCTGATATTTCTGCTAGATTTTCAAATTCAATTCTCTCCGGAGTTTGACCACGGTCGAGTAAATCGAGTCCGACAATGCCTTCTAAAGATGTCTTGGCCTGAAAAAATATGTATATATACATTTTCGTATAAAAGTTTATCGTTCTTCAAAATATTTTGCTTAAATATTCTACAAAAAAAAAATATCTACAAAAGATATTAGATTAAGAAACTACAAAAAGATTTTAGTAACAATTTTTTGTATCACACACGCATATTTCTACAGCATTCAACATACACGTTTCTATACCTTTTCTGGTGTTTTTAACGTAGCCGTAGCATTAGGTACGTTTTCTTTATTCACTAAATTGATCTTCTTTTTTTCTGCTCTAGTTTTCATCGTTCCTGATAGTCCAAAGTGTTGCGTACAATAAAAACGTCCCCCATTTTTCTCACGATCAAACGTATGATTTCCTATAAAATAAAACAGCAACATTGTAAAATCACAAAATTTGTACAACATTATTACATTATAGAAAGAAAGAATTGAAAGAATGAATATTACCTATTCTTAACGAGATGGAACAATATTCACATCGGAAGCAGCCGCGGTGAAAGAATTTACCTTCCGCACTAAGTCTTTCCATAAGGTAAACTCTTTTATTGCAAAAATGGCACATCTCAGAACCCCCTTGCACAGGTAGTACGACAGTAGGCTTAGTGTTCTACACAAAAATATAATTTATCTGATATAGTAGATATCAATATTATTTTTAATATAAAGAATTATAAAAAAAATTTTGTTATTTTTACATTTATAATTAGCCATGTTATTTTACAACACAATTTTAACACGATATATACATATATTTTCACACTAAAAGTTTGATTTAAAAAGTCAATATTACTCTACACTGTGTTACAATTCGTGCATTTACAATCCCAACTGGTGTGTATTACATATATGTATATAAAATAATAAATAACAAACTATAAAATTATAAATACAACGTCAAAATTTGTTAATAAGAGATTAAGAAAATTATTTCATATTGCTACATACTTTTAGAACATTTACGCGTGTGTTATATAGTGGATTACAGGATTAATATACGATTCTGATATTGAAAATAACTTAAAAATGCCCAGTAAAATGAACAAATTAATAAATTGTGAATCTCTTCGAGAATGCAACCCTACTACTGGTTTACAGTTAACTTCTTTCCTACAATCGAGTATAATTCTCTTTATAAAACGATGAGAGAGTACAAGACACCGATACACCATAGTCGCTAATATTCGCTGACCATTTCCCTACGAAGATCGTAAAGTTCGTATTTACCGATTTCTGCAGCATTTTGGGCTCCACATCTTGATTTTTATTCGAAAATTGTTCAGCCATAGCTGAAACTTTATTGTATCCGAGCGCGCTACCTTCCCTGATCTTCTTGCCTATATTCTTCAGGGTATTGTCTATGTCAGCGTACTTACTGTAGGTATCCCTTTGATCGTTGCCTCGCTTCTCCATCTTGGTCTGCCGAGCTAAAAACTGAATGAAACATATACACATCTGAAAAAGTGCGAGACCGTCAGTGCTATTGAGCGTTTCTTTGCCAACCTGCTCGCGACTCCACTTCGGCACTTTCTCTACACGTTCGTGGCGAACGCTGCGTCCCATCTTGTTCTCCTCGATCTTCTTCTCGATTTCTTTCACGTTCCAATCACTCTTCTCGATTTTACCTTTTTACGTACAAACATATTTCAAACATTATTCGATTTCGAACGCATAATAAAGACAAAAAGAGACATTGCTGGACTTGGATATGCATAAAAAATGTATACAAACCGATAGCACGTAAAAGATCTCTAGGTTTCTTCTCGGAAGATGTTGATCCTTTAAGCTTATCTTCAAAATCTTTTATCCTTCCCGAAAATTCCTCGTCTACACTACTTCTTCGGTAACCAATGTGTACTTTAGGTTGTCTGTCCTAGGAATAATTGACAATTTAATAGAAATCTCTTATAAGCAGGCGATTATAAAGAATTAATCACGAGTATCACAAACAATGCAAGCAAAAAATTACAAACATCTTACAAAGTGTATAAATTTACAGGAGATTACTTGGAAACTATGTATAACAGAGCAATAAGGCAATATTCTGAAATTAAATAAATACCTAGTTGAGGTTTCAAACTTCAACTTGATTTTTCAAGCTTAAATGCAATTAATACAATTTAGATAAATTAATTTTCATTAAATTAAAACGTAAATACTGTTATTCTTCTATCCCTTCTATTTAATAGTATTTCTTTTCTCTTCAGGCGCCAGTTTTGTAAGTGTAATAAAACAATGTAAGCGTAAAAATAGTATAATTCCTGATACAAAATAATCCTATCGGTTAAAATATCATATTAAATAAGCATGTTAATCAACAATAGTCAATAACGTATGCAATTATCAAACAGATTTAGTAACGAATATATTAATATCTTTATTCCTTCGCTGCAGTCGTACTAAGTTATAATGTCAGAAAGTAAACTATGTAAATATTTTCGTTGTGTTTCACGATTTAATATTTAATGCAGTGAGACAAAAGTAGTCTGGTAAAGTAAAATTCATTATTTTGTCAAGTATTTTTAGAAACAATACGCTGTTATTTCGAACATCAAAAGACACAGGCCTTTCGTTAGCAGATGGAAGGAAAACATAGTCAAACATTTGCACTCGTCAGTCTCTAGCTTACGGGATAAAGTATTTTCTGCTCTAAATCTTTTACTCTATCCTTGAAATCTGGTGCAGTTTGACGGTACAAAAAAATCGAGTAATCCTCAAAGGGCTCATCTTTCTCGCGTTTTGCATTGACTTGCAGCATCTGCATACTTTTGTAGAACTGCTGGGTTGCCATCTTGCGCAAATATTGCCGCTTCTTCATGCGCTCAGTTCGACACTTTTCAATCTCATCGAGTCTTTTCTGCCTTTCATCCTTTATTGCGAGTTTACGATTATCATTAGTTTCGCGACTATATCAATTAATTGCGAATGCTAATCTGTTTCTTGTGACTTGTGATCCAAGCAACGAAATGTTTCTTTGCAGCAAAGCAAACTATTGTGAATCAAATTATGTAAGAAAGCATGAAGTAGCGACGAAATGATACATGCGAGCAGTACTTTTTCGAACCGTAAATCTTAAATGTTTTTATTTTATTTTAGGAGATCGATTGGCTCCTTGAACCATTATACATATATAATGAATTGCATTTTGCAAATAAAATACAAAATTAGGGTAGAAAAATTTTATAAAAACAGCAGAGACATTATAAAGCTATATGTAAAGAAAGAATGAAATAAAAGAAAATTGGCCGATAAAGTTTCGATTTGTTAAACTACTGTTAGCATAATTGTAAATTTAATGTCTATGCATAATCAATTATGTATTGCTGTATTTAGTCATGATTTGCGTATAGAAACAATGAAAGATTGTATTTAATGTTTCTGGCACGATCTCCTAAGAATTTAAAGAAATTTTACTCGAGGTTTCATTAAATAGCAATTATATTAAAAAGATAAAGATATAAAATTGTATTTGACAACATAACCGAGAGTTTGGACTTATTTCCTTGTATGGTGGATTACGCGCGTTCAGTATATGTCCGGTTCCTCCCGAAGTACAGTAAAGGTAAGTCCAACAAATATGATTAATAATGATACGAATATCCCGCGACACATAACAGCTTCGATTTTCCGCCATCGTGACTACATAAGATATACATATATAAGCATTTCAGTCTTTTTAATAATTGCGTCAATAATCGCGTCAATAGGTCGATAATGTTGGGTCTAATTTACTACAAAAAAAAAAAAAAAATAAATAAATAATTCAATTTAGATAAACAAATTTTTTCTGGAATGTTATCGATTTTTTATAAAAATTTAACGTTTTACGCGAAATTGCCGTTGCACTTGTTTGTATTTTAGACAAACGTTAATCGTCATTATAAACTAAATAGGCAGACGATTCATTCTGCTTACCATCGTCGCGCCCACTTTCTCGGTACTTCGCCTCTTTCGAGAACGTCGGCTAACCGTATTGTCCTTTTTATCCATGCAAGAGTGAACATTTTCATTAGCATGCCGCGAACGTGAGTGTCGTATTTTTGTGGCTTTTTCCTCAGACGTCCATTGTTTCAGTTGCTTTGGATGCGCGGTACATTCCTCCGCTTCTGGTTCCTATTGCAATAAATGACGCTTAAATTTATGACTATTTTGGCGTATGATACGAAAGATACAAGTATTCATTAAAACTTTTTAGAGAAATAATAAATAGCTCCAGCTAATTTAAAACACTTTGCGGTAAATGAAAGAGAGAGAAACTTTAGACTTGCGTAGACATATTCTCTGTCTTCAGTCACTTACTAATTTTGGATGTTTGACGTACGGAATCTCGCCTCTGAAAACTTCATATATTTGAGTTAAGTAAGAAAACATGGCAAGTGTATCAGGAACATCGCATTGAACCATTTCTTCTCCTGTCATTATCTGTAAGTATAAATATTATTTTTCTTATTATCACAAATTGTAAGTAATCTTTAGACTTACATGTTATATGATTATACTTTTTATAACACAATATTTTTATAATTTAAAATAAAAAGATGTACTAGGAATTCACTAAATAAGCTAATGTGTAATTCTTACATCTTTTCTATATGTTATTTCGACCAAGAACATATGTATATAAATAACTTGAACTTGGAACATATCCACGATATATCATTGAACAATAATGAATGATTCTAAAGATAAGATATAAAGTTTATATATTAAAAATAAATAAGAAAAGATGTGACCACGATGAATGATATCGGAGCGATAAAGTATAAAAAATACATTATACTTACCGGTGGTATGTTCAATTCCTTTTCCAATGTATCAAAGGCGAGTTGATTGTTCTTTAGTGCATCTTTCGCGTTTAAACTATAAAAATCTATTAAATCTGGACGGTATCTATGAACGATTGCACAAATAGCTAAACCATCTTTGAAAGAGGCACCCATATCTTCGATGTGAATATTATCGTACAATGCAACTTGCTTTTGTAGCCAGCGAAGCAATGTGTCTGGATGAACTTGAGTGTCAGCTCTAAGATCTACATAATAATATATTTTTTACAACAATGGTCGTATTAAAGATCAAATAGTAATTTAAAAGTAAAAAAATCGAGTAGCAGTATAAAATCTAATTCTTTATTTTTAAGAGTTCAAGATTAAAAAAAAAACACTTAAGATTTAATATTATTAATAAACTCACCGCGACGTCTTCGTTTCTTTGGAATATCGATCTCGGACTGTATCGCAGGTTGTTTGATGCTTTCAGGATCATCTGTGTCAAGAAGACTGCGCACTTGTATCGGAGTTACAGAACGTACATTAAGATTCGGATACCTTGAAAAAAAAAAAAGAAAATTAATTTAACATTTAATTATTTTTAAATTATTTGTTGAAACAAAGAGGGATACAAGAACAAAAGAGTTACTTGAAGATACTTGATAAAAATCGCTCTTTTAATTCCAAAGAAACAAATAAACTGCTATAAAGTGCTTTTGAAGCTTTCTTTAATTTACAATAATCACACAATCAATCGTTTGGATAAATATATTTTGTAGGTGAGACAATTTCTCTCGTCTTTTAAGTATCTAAGGCATAGCCAATTCAATTATATACCTTACCTAGTGTGAGGATCCAACGTATATGCGGCGTAATCTCTATTCAAGTTCTCCGGTGTTGTCTGCCCCAACAATCTGTAGATGGACTCACGCTCCGCAATTACTTCTAACGGTGACAACGAGGCGCCCCAACCTTTGATTGCCCAGCCCGCATCCAGAGAGCTCAAAAATCCTCTCGCGCAACCAGAGCCGGTAGGCCAGAATGGCTACAATCATTTTTGTTTTAGTTTTTTTTTTTTTAATAGAAGCTCAAACGGAAAAAAAAATACTAAAATCGAAATTTAAAATCACAAAAATCAAAAAGAAACGAAAATGCTAAAAGAACAATAATAAATAAAATCTAGCCACATTCTTTCATTATACACACACATCTTCGAATTTTTGAAGTATCTTCTCCTATCTCTAAAATAATCTATGTTTAGAAAAATTAATTTGGATTCTTGAATACCGTAAATACTGAATTTTACATAATTTAAAATGATTGTGAAAAGTACGTATCATTTCGTACCTCCAAAAGGCTGTCGCCTACGAGAATCATGAGCAGTCTATGACAGTGACGCTCTAATACACGACTTGCATTTTCTGCTGCGTACATCGAAGTAAAGTCGAACATGGCAACGTCCGGTTGGCCGTAATGATTCACCGCAAATTCCATATCCATCATTTGATATTCCGTCGAGAATTCCGCCGCTTCTCGCGCGTACAACATCAACGCTTCACGATCCACATTTTCTTTCGCGAGCAGTTTTGCAGTGTCAGCATGATCCTAGAAATCAATAATTCCACTTTAATGGCCATTCTGAGAAATAATTAGACAATTAGATTTTATAATCACAGATGCATTATTACCCGCAGGATAACTCCCTTGTCAATTAAACTATGTTTCTTGGCAGTCATAACGAAATAATGCGTGTCATCTTTGTAATACACGATATTTTCCAAGTCGATACCCGTTTCTTGATACAATTCTTTGAAGAACTTTTGATTAAAAATAAAGGCGACACCGCTGATCTCTTCTACGCGAGCCTCTGCCTCGGTCCGTTTGTTAATAAAATTCGCCGTAATTGCGATGGCTAGTTTTCCTCGAAATTCCTTTCGCTTAAAACCCTCCAAGGTATTTCTCTTGCCATCAGCTCCAATTAGCACATCGAACTCGTATTGAGAGACAGGATGATCAGCTGGCGAAGTCTTGGCTCTCCAACCAATCTCTAAAATATTAAATAAAAAGACATTAGTAATAGATTCTGTAAAGAAGCAATTTAAAGGAGTAATTCATGAAAAATGGACAATTACAAAATGTGGAAAAGAGTAAAGTAATCGCATCCCCGATTCGACATCGTCAATTACTACTTACTGCCGTCTTCCTGGTTATCCGGTGGTTGAATCAGAGAATCGAAGCTTACACTCTCGTGAAACTCGACACCAAGAATGAGGGCAACCTTCAGCAAAATGCACTGCAGCTGTCGAATACTGATGTGATCTATAGAACCCGCGCAAAACTTTCCGAAAAATTTCTTCGCTCCTAAACCACGTAGATCCTGAATGACAAAAGGCCATAGGTGTAAAACATTGTTCCGGGACATTCGATCTCTTTTCTCCACCACAACAACTTTGGCTCCCAATAATTGCGCCTCTATGGCTGTGCGCAGACCACATGGACCACCGCCGATAATCAGAACCTAAAGGACCTTTACTTTTAAAATTGTCCTCCTCGCGATATAGAGGAAATAACAGGAAGGTAAAGACTACCTAAATCAACTTACCCTCGTGTTCGGGCATATTTTGCCACGATTATAACACTTGTGATTTGCTCGCTGATCAAATTTCTTCCATAGAGCTTGCGCCTTCCACGATCGCAATTTTGTTTTCAACTTTGGATAAAACTGATTAATAACGTTTGGTCGGATCTTCAGCAACTCGCACAGTTGTCTGTAATAGCCAAGAATAGACTTCAACGTAGTGGCGTTGCAAAACTGGTCGAAAATCTCGCTGGCCAACGCCACCTCCGGTGAGTTGCTTGCTTGCTTCTTGCCGATCTGATCCATCGTCTTGATCCTTTGCCTTCAATTTCACACAGTAGCTCATCAGTTCGTCATTATCTGCAAACAAATTTTTTTTTATTTTCTATTCTCTTTAGAACTCTGTTTATACAATTATGTACATGTACTTTATTGGAAATTTGAATGTAATACGATCAACAGATTCCTCTCTTCAGAATTTTTCTAAAAATTCTAAAAACTCCTGACATATTAAAATATTCGAATGATAATTAAATATGAAAAAGATAAAACATTCGTCTGTTTTCTCAAATCCTCAAATCGTTTGTCTTACTTTTATCTATAATATCGCAACATTACGCACGTTGTGAAAGATTGATTAGAAAGGTCTATAAAGCAAGCAACACGAAATAAAATAAAATAAATAAAAAGAGAAAAAGAACCGGCGAAATAAACACCATATTTACTGCCATCGTGCTCTTACAATTAGCGGAAAGCATGCCAGCGTAAGCGAATCATCCGTCTCATTATCGATTCCATCGAGATGCGATGACTCTCGCTTATTCGCGGCACGTCTTTGCGAGCAACCGTAATACTCTGCATCGAAGGTGCCGATAGTCCGCGATGTTCTTCTCCGGTTCGTTGAACTTACGGTCTGATAACTTTGTAGCCCGTCGCGTGCATTCGCTCAACATTTCGCCGAGGAAAAAAAAATGGAAAACTTTCCCATGGATTTCCGTAGGAAGTAAGCTCATAAATAGCTTCCTAATTCTGGAGCCAATCGCGCAATTCGTTCAATGACGATGAGGGGGGAGAGAACAGTCCGAAAACGTGCTCGAAAAACTACATGTATCTTCAAGTTATACTTTGCTAAATATAAATTTAATTACATGTACGATTACCCTGACACGTGCTTTTACAGAATAAGCAATGGATATAGGTACTATAAAAATTACTTTTATCGTAGGTTTATTAGTTATTAATTTAATTAGTATTAGTTATTAATTTAACATTATTTTGACGTATATGTTTAACGAGAATGAGATAATTTTTAGGTAAAATAATGTAGAAATATTAACGGATACTTTCTTAACGGTTTTTATCTGTATTAAAAATTTATATTAAAATTGAAATGACAATATATCAATAATTGACGATGCCGTTAATCATATATACATATATATGTATATATATATGTGTATATATTTTTTTTATTACTTGGGAAAATATTGAATATTCTCTTTCGTAGAAATTAAATGATTGCAACAAAAGAGGACGCATCAGATACTTATATTCTTGTATGTATGTATGGTAGCATTTTAATGATTTGTTATTTTCATTTCCTAAGAGAAAAGCACAATGAGTAATGCAGTTAATTAACGATTGATAACAATAAAAATGCTCTGCCATGTATTATTGTTTGTTGTACAATGACAAAGTGTTTCTATCATCAACAATTAATTATGAAACATAATACATACATGACAAAGTGTTTTTCGTATCAATGGTTCATCTTGAGACGGAATCAACTACGTCGGCTATAGCATTAAATATGTTCATTGTGTCGCACTACCTTCAATATACCACTGTAGGTATGTTATATTAAAAATTACTGCAGTATAGTCCGGATGTTTGCTCGAAGCTCTCGACGCTTTATTATTTCAAGTTCTCAGTGCTGCATCTCTAGTTATCAAATTATTCTATAGATTATTATTCTTTGACCGTAATATTGTTATACAATTATGAGATAACGAGTAGTCGACGATGTTTGATTTCAATATATATTTCTGTATGTGTCGCACAACCAAGTCTCATTGTACGTAAAAACGTCAAGATAAAAGTAACGGAATATTTTTCTGGAGATATAGCATATTTTACTTTTAGAAGCAGACGAACTAAAGGAGCATATTGATCAAGAAAGTCATATGATTCGATTTAAAAAGATAGGAGTGACTCATATCTGGCAAGCGACTCCACCTAGAACAAAGTTACACTATAATACTACGACGTCCTGCTCCAGACAAAATACTTTTGTCTTTTGTTATTTTGAATACTACTGTTACCCAAATTTCGAAAATAATTCTGCAGAATGAATAAAGTAGGACACTATATACAATTTCGGTTCACAAAAAAAAAAAAAGTTTCTGTTTATTCAAAAATGATTGTCTCGATACATTTTTGCAAAAAATTTTAATTTCTTATTACGATCATCATCATTATTAAATAAACATTGAAATTTTCAAGTTTTGTTGAGACAACCCATATATGCAACACGGCGCGCACACACACACCCACATACCGCTGGCACACGATATATTTAATTCTCGAGAACGATACGTAATAGGTATATCCGAATTTTCTACGTGTATAAATAAGCCTACTCGTATATATAGCCATATATAAGACACTGGACTAGTAAGGTGGACTATGAAAAGTGAATCTACATCTATACGTACCAACGTCACGTCACATCACATCACATCACGTCACATCATGTGTGCAGAAAGAAAAGGGGAGAGAGAGAGAGAGAGAAAGAGAAAGAGATGTGCGTGGTTGCGTACAATCGTACATACTTGCATGTATGAAGGGAGGCTGCGTCACGCTGCGTACAATGGTACAATCGTACGACGCGACGTCGAGACTGCGCTCTCGTCTCGTAGCGCTCCCCGTAGCGCGCTTCCGTGAGATCTCTTTTCCTTTTTATGGCTCGCACAAAACAGACACGGCTCGAGGGAGGAGGGTGGGCGACAGACGAGACAGAGAGAGAGAGAGAGACGGGGAGGCTTCGGGCGTGACGCTCCACGCTCCACGCTCACGCGCCACCACGGAAACTCCGTCGGCGGAGTTTCATCGTCGACATCGTCCACACGACCTGTCGACCTCGTTCGACTGTCGCGGCGATGCGACTCACCACGGCGACGCAACGAATCCCCCGCTGACCATTCCCTGCAACCAATACGACCCGTCCAACCCGTCCGACTGGACTGCACAACACGTACTAAACCATACTAAACGCGCACTGCATGCACCACCAGTCGTGACTCGTCCACGGCATATCGAGTCACATCGAGCAGTGGCGACATCCACGATTACGCGCCAAACGCTATGGCCTGTGCCGATTGATGCCGATCATGCCGATCATCGGGCACATCGGGCACATCGGGCCAGACCTAAAGAATATTCCATCGTTTGTTATGACTTTTTACATGCTACTGACCCTGAAAAACGAATATTCATTAAACACTTTTTCGTTAACATATACACATGTATATAATGTACTACGTATATAGTGTGCAAAAATTATCTCTTTTTACAGCAAGAATGTATGTACATACATACCGTCAACGCAAAACGCTTCAACATGTATCATCCAACAGAGATGTCATTGTGTAATATACAGCATCTTTCTCGTTGGCAAGTCGATCCTTTTATCTTCTTTTGCCTCTAATCCATTCGAAGATGAACGATACACGCGTGGCATTGATCCATATTGATCGTCGCAGCATTTCTCACCATTTCCTATGTAAAAACGGCTTGTATTTATAAAAAATTTCCAATTGCTATACCGTACTGGAAGAGAAAAATAATCACAACTATATTTTTGAATTATTTTTACAACATTGACAAAGCAGTACACGGAGATCTCTCTCCACCAAGGATTGTCTTTCCAGAAACAGTGATTCCGCATTGCTATTGGATCATATTGGATGTAGGTATGCAGGAACATTTCAGATGTGTTGTGCGACATCTTTTTCGTCGTTCGCGGAATCTCGATTCTCGCGCGCGTCGCGAAAATCTCGATTCTCGATCCTAAAGAAAGTTACTAAAACTCGAAACGTGTCGCGTACGGAATACGGATATATGTAAACATAAATAATAATTTGATTGAATTTGATCAAAGTTGAAAGCATACATACATAAATTAAATAAACGGCCAAGAGTCATGCCAAAAGTAGTGTCAAGGAGCATTATATGCTCCGATACAAAAGATCAAGAAGAATATAGCGAGGAGAAACCGTTGCACATTTATTATTGCATATGTGGCCAGATGACATTGATTTTAGGTTAGTATTGTCGTGCTAGTTTCTAATCTAATTCTAAAAGAATAAAAAAGCCAAATTTGATTTTTACTCGAATCCGACGGTTGTAACATGTGTTTATTTGTAGATTGTGCCATTGAAAAATTACCACTAAGAAGAAGAGATGGGGCGAGAGTGATCGACGGCAGTAAGCACGCTCATAAAATGACTTCGGAGCGAGATGAGATTGTATTTCTCAAGCGTCCAGAAGGAATCGAGAAACAATATAGACAAAAGTGTAAAAAGTATGAACTTACTCTCAACCAAACGGTTCAAGTACATCTTTTATTGTAGTATCAAAAATATATTTATGACTTTTTGATTAATCATTTGGATCATTTTGATAGACCGCAATATGCGTTCTTGCGAGAGAAAAATTATTTAATATGCCGTGCTTAATTCCTTTGTCGTCTCGTTGTGTTGACAGATGTGGTTTGTTGCTGTATTATAAGCATGATCCAGGAGCAAATATAGTATTTGTAGTCAAAGATTCGGTAATAAAAAGTTCTGGAGAGGGCCCTATGACAGACATTTATAATCAAGTGGCCATTGAGAAACCTAAAAAAATCATGGTTACCAAGCACACCAAAAATATGGGCAAATTCAGTTCGGTTACCGTGTCCACGATTGATGAAGAAGAGGATGAGATTGAAGCTGTACGTCACGCGCATTGCACATTATATGTTGAAATTAAAGCAAGAACGTTATAATTTATGAATCAGAAAAATTAAGAGAATATCAAGTATGGTAGCGGTGGCAAGCGAAATGATAAAAATTTAACGTTCTAATCTAATCAGTTATTTTGAATTTATTTTATTTTATAATTAATGCTTCTTTTAATTAATCTGTATTTTTTGTTTTTCTGTAATACTAACTCGGTTTTTACACAAAAAAATTCGAATTTCAGAGGGAAGTCGCCGATTCGTACGCAAACAATGCGCGTATCATAGAAAAACAGTTGGAGAGGAAAGGCATGAATAAACGAAAAACTATACCATCCACTGAGACAGAATCAAAGCGTGCAAGACCTAGAGGGACATTGCTGGATGTTTGATTTTCCATCGAGATTATAATTCGTTGTAATTATGTATATTAAACTTTCTTACATATAGCTAAAACGAAATTTATTCATTTACACCGGGTCAACGGACACGTGAACAAAAAGATTGCAATATTTTCAATAAATTTCAGAATACGCAAAAATTTTAACCTTATAATTTTTATGAATGTGGAAGTTTGTCGAAAAAAAAAAAAAAAAAAATGCAACCTTTCTGTTCACAATAGTATGTTTCAGAAATTATTCTTTTCAAGAACATGATAAACGTTAATTTCATAGCGATATATTTATTAACATTAGACAAAAAAGTAAATCTTTAAAATATACAAATGACTAGATACAAATATTGCATAAAAATATACATTGCAAAATAGAGATAGAAATTTAACAAATAAATAATATATCAAATACATATAATTCATCGATAAATAACTGCAAGCAAAGAAGATACAATTTTCTCGCTTGCATTTGAAATTAGTTCATATGTCAATGGCAACCTCAATTAGTAATAATTAAACAAAATTTGATAAAACTGTTTTGTTATCAAAAAGTAATTCGAATCGATATGGCATATTTACGTGGTAGGATGGAAGAGCTATTTATATTTAAACATAATTCTGTTACTGACCACGTTTTTTTTATCTATGGATTATGAGATGCTGCGTGTATAGTACTACGAGACACTAATGTGTACATGTAATCAAGATTTTGTTCATTAAGTACATGTCCGCCAATAATCTTCCCATTTGTTGTTGTTGCTGCTGGTATATGTGTATGTGTTTACACATATGTATATATGTATGAGATCTTCACTTATACTCTAATTGTGCAATACACAGTAATCCAAGAAAAATGCAGCTCTGTCTTAAATTTCTGTTTTTGAATAAAATTTTTTTAAGACATGTGTAATCTTTTCACATATCTAACATATGCGTGTGCGTGCGTGCGTGCGTGCGTGTGTTTGTATGTGTATGCATATATACATACATACGCACGCACATACAGGTACGTACGTACTTTTCTCGAGAATAATTTATATATTTGATTTCTCAGAATGAGACTTAACGACCTGTATTATCGTATTGTTAAAAAAAAAGCAGAAAATATGAAAAATTGTAGACTTAAAATTTGAAAATTGCTTTTTTAAATAATCGCCTCTAGCGTCATAAAATGACCGTAGCATATTTTCTATTTAACTAATAAATGCAGCTCAAGTGTATTTTTTTAATTACAATAATCCCAAGCTCCCTTAAATTAAAATTATATTTCGCTATTTTACATAATACGATTCCTCTGTTGGAATTATCACGTTCGCAGTTACTAGCGATAGTCCTCCATAAATCACGATATATTATGCATATCTAATGCATTGTCGACGAGTTTTTTTTCTTTTTTTTATGAAATATATGGAACAAGTATGGAAATATGTCAAGTACGTTAATATACACAAACTATGAAACATTTATGATGATACAATCATGAGTATTAAAATAACGATAATAATAATTTCAGATATGTTTTCATAAGAAAAAGACAATTGTATTTATATGAAGTTCTTATATATAAATATATGTATATAGAGATGTGATATTTTTAAGAATATCAATATCGTTAAAATCTATCTTTACTATTATGATACGATTATAAATGAATCTCATGATGGAAACATTTTTACTTGCTGATAAAAATGTAGTACCATTAATAGACAGAAATGAATACAGCGTCGACAATGCATGTTCTCTATCGATAAAATTAGCCAGCCATTAATAACATTAAGTATTAATTTGCGATGACTTAATGTCCACTTTCTTAAGTATCGTAGGTTCATCTTTGAGGAATGTGCCAGATCTTGAACCTACTGTAGGTTGTCTTTGCGCCTCTACATTATGGCACTTTTTAATCTTGTCGTCAACTTTACTGACAATTCTTTTGCCGGCGGTTACTGATTTGCTCGTCTTACTGCCAATGCTAGACTTCGGGGAGGATTTCTTACTCGGGCTATCAGAACTCTGCGAATTTTGTGTTTCCTTCTTTTCTCTCCTCGTACTGAGGGAAACATTTGTCTGTATGACTTGTCGCGCTCTGAAAGGCGCTACTGTATTCACCGGTTTACTGGGGATGTCCGGTGTCCTTGCAGCATCTAATAAGCTTCTGCGTAAACTCGGTGAACCATGATACGTGCTACTGATAGCAGCGGCTCTACTGCGACTAGCGGCGGTAGAACCTTCCAATGATCTCGGAGGCCTCTTAGTGATCGTCAGTGGACTCCTCTGCTGCGTTGGCGGTGAGCTTTTTTTCATCCTGTCGTTTACAGATTAACAAATTGTACTAGTGTAGAAATAATAAAAAAAAAAAAATCAAATATAATTCAAAACAATAGTTAATAGGATCGATATATGTATTAAATTCCATCTCACCTGTCATAAGCTTGCGTTTTGTTCGCTTTTACTAAAGTAGGCGACAATTTATTGGACACATTAGATTTTGGAGTTGCCGTTATCTCCGTCATAAGACTGTCAGTGGACATGGATGTATCCATTTTGTTGACTTTCTTTTTGACGATGACCGGCTTACTCTTTGTCTCCAAAGAATCGACCGATAAACCTATTTCGGTGCTTTTCTGTTTAAAAGAAGGTGACTCGGGTCTCGTGATGGCGCAGCTCTTGCTGATCAAATCCTTTTTATTTCCAGTTCGACTCGCGTTCGCCTCTGTCAAGCTGTCTGACGAGAGAGCTTTTACATCTTTTCTAACTGGTAACTTCATCTTGGACAGTGGTTTCTTATCTGTCGCACGTTTCATCGCCGGACTGGAAGTGCGTGACGAATCAGACGAGGAAATCATAATTTTGCGCCGTTGTTGCACGATTTTGTCATGTTGCATGGGCACGTTCTCCTTTGAAACAGGTTTGTTTCTTGGTTCCAAATATCTCGATTTTACCTATCAATTTATATAACACATATTAACAACTTTGTAATTGTAATTTTAATTGATAAACTTAATTAAATTGGGATTTCTTTGTAGTAAAAATTGAGACACCACTAATCTTTTCCGATTTTAATTTGAGTTTTAAAGGTATACAAAATTTTGATAAATGATTATGCCTTTTAAATATTCTTAAGAATGTCAAACACACACACACATACACACCTCTATCTTATTAGGCCATGACTTTGGCCTAACGGTTTCAGAAGCAATTTGTTTATCCTCCTGCATTTTACGCTCGAGCGGATCTGTTTTCGGTTTACATAAAACTTTCTTGGTTTGCTTGATTTGCGGTGGTGGCGTTTGCTTTAAAGTTTTGTCATTGTGCTCCGAAATCGCCATTTTTACGCGTTTTAAATCTAAGCTGCGACTTATCGTCGAACGATTTGGTGATGCACGAGATTCCTTTAATGTACAGAATGATTTGATTAGAAAAGGCAAAATGTAGGTTTAAAAGAAGATGATACTTGCCTTTAGAAAATTTGAATGTCTGGATAGACGCTTCGTGCTCTCGTGAGGCAAGATCACGAGACAAGCCAGCTCCTGTATTCTCCTGCGAAGTTCCAGATCCATTTTCAACCATGTGGTGGTTCTCGCGGCACGTGCGGCATCACGCACCAAGCACTTTTCCACGCGGCCTTGAAGCCTGTGCAGGAAATCGATAAACAGCGGTCCCCATTTGATTTTACCTTGAAAATCATCCGTTTGCGACACGAGTAGCATTTTATTCAATTTCGAATAACTTTTGCAGGCTTGTTCAGGTAGCAATTGTTCGACGGCTGTTAGAAAATGATCTTCTAAACGGCTGATATTCCATGTTAGCTCGCGGCCAAGCGATTGGAAATTATCGTTCCCCAAGACACCTGCGAAATTTTCCGACAGGAATTTTAACGATGTCTCCAACAGATTCGATACCATCCGAAATACAGGCTCTGCCCATCGCACGTTCGGTAAGGTTGCCAACAGTTTATCGCAATCCATCATAGTCTGTAGCACGTTGTCGGTAGACTGCAATTGACCGCAGAAGAAAGATTTACAATAAAACATTACAAAATTTATCTATCTCTATTAAAACTCTGTATGAAATTTTCATAATTTCAACATCACAGTGTTGTCATAACAAAAATATCAATAATTTTTCTTATAGAATAACAAAATATTCAATACGGTTCACATGTACATATCTACGTTACGATCAAGTTGTTTATGTGCGTACCATGTGCACTATATGTTGATGATAACATTTTTCCATAAGTTCTCTCGGAAGAGTCGCAAATGCTTTGCATGGCCATATTCGTACGAAATGCTTCGTAATCCATCTAAGTGATTTTCGATACACTTCATCCAGACCGTACGCTGCCGCCAACGGCATACATTCCAACACTCCAACAGCACATATTTGACAAGGCTAAAAAGCAATAAATCTTTGAGAAAAAAAAAAATATATATATATATATATACATATATATGTATATATAATTTGGGGAAAAAATGCCGGTAAAAGATTATAAGCTCAAGATTAAACAAATCAATGAAATCAGACATGAGTTTCCTAGTAATCCTTGGTATTGTTATTTATTTCTTAAGAAAATTGTGTTAGAAAATTGAAACAGAGAAATGTTCTTTTTTCTTAAATTTATATATCTACCTTGTGAAACAGGTGACAATATTTAAGCTTAAGCGTATATCCTATAACTTCTTTAAGACCTTCCAAGCACAACATGTCCGCTAACGTCGCTAATTCAACGATACTTATAGAATCTGGAATATTACTTTCCCCACTATAGATATGACATAACGCAAAATGAACTGCATTATAAGAATACCTAAAATAGAAATATTAACATGATGAGTTGTTGACTACCAAATATAGAAATAACACCTCTCTCTCCCTCTCCCCTCTCTTCTCTCTCTCTCTCTCTCTCTCTCTGTGTCGCAAATTATACAACTTTCTTGGCATGGGATTATATATGTATATTTATATTTTAGTACGTACCCTTGTAGAGAAATAACATTGCCTGCGTTTTCGATCCATCCGCCGCTCAAAATTGCGGCAAAGTATTGGCAACGAGAACTTAATATACATTTATGTGCTCTTATATGCCGACCAGCTACATCTATTGTAACGTCAGGATTGATTTCTTCCAAGAACATCCTTAGTAGATCCTCACCCAGCCTATTGTATGGTTTTGCACCAGCTATGCTTGACGTTTCAGTTTCCTCTGTGCTGCCTTCTGTAATCAACAAGATTTTTCAAGAAAACGCTATTTCATCAATTTAAAATAAAAAATAAAAAATTTTAAATATATTCGACGTCTATGCGATAAATTTTTGAAAGATTTTGTCACTGTAACTTTATCATTATAATGCAAAGATATGAGAAAATTATACAGTACAGGTGATGTGAAAGCATAATAATGATAATACAATTTTGCTATACTACAAATTCCAGACAGTACATACCCGCTCCGGAACGTCCCATACTACTTTGCATGCTACTGAGATCAGATTCGGAGATAATCCCTTCCGCTTCGCAATCACCGGTCAAATCCTCCAACGGAGATTTCTGTTTGGATGGAAGCGACGTGCTCATAACGGAAGCGAGCTTCCTCGAGACCGGCTTAACAGCTGGGCCGCTGTTCCTCGTCACTGCCAGCTTGCTCTCTATCCACGATGTTTCCGGGATACTGCTGCTCATCCGATACGTGCTTCTGTCATCCTTCACCGTCAGCACGTCCGACGCGTGATTAGCCGTCGGCGTTTTATCCAAATCCGATAGACGTACGAAACTGCAGGTACTCGGCTTGTGAGAATCTAAATGCAAACTCTTTAAATTACGACCCTGCGGCACCCTCCCCGTCGTTTTCTTCGATAAACGACACTCGTACGCCTGATCTGTGTCGTTGTAGTCTGGCTCCTTCAATTCGCACTCGATCTTCTTTATAGTTTCGCTCAATGACTTGCGAGTTTCCGATATCTTACTGCTGTTACCTGCGGCAACTAGTTGCGATCTATCGTTGACACCTGAATTCAAGACCACGTCAGTCACGTCGTAATAGTGGTTGTCACTGTCCGGGGAAGGTCCGCTGCCGCTGCCGCTGCCGCTGCCGCTGCTGATGTCGAACGTTTCACTTTTGCGAGTGTGACCCTCTGTACTCTCTGTACACGTCTTTTCCCAAGCGGAGGTCTCCGAGAACTCATCCTCGTACGCTTTCGTCTCGTTACCTTCCAAATTTTCCAACTGATCGGAAATTATTTCTTTGTATTCGCGGTGATTCACGCTGACGCTGACGCTGACGCGCAGTTGTTGTTCATTCTCGATCTCCACGTGAGAGTTTGGCGGAGTGTCCCTTACGTCAAACTCGAATACATCCTCGGACGAGGTGTCCATATTGTTGGAGTTTTTTTCTCGTTCTTGTAGGGTCTTGAAATTTTTGTGACTGTAGGAATCCGCCTTGGCCGCGTCGCTCAACGAGTGACTGGACGAGCTCGTTTTCGCCTGGGCTTGTTTCGCAATGCCGCGACCGTCCATCGACACACTGTGTGCGCGCTTGTGTTCTCTTCTAAACATGAGTTCTTTCGCCACGCAGCCGTTACTATTACTTATTGTACTCGATTGTGTCTTGTCTACGTTCCACGAGTGCCGCTTGAACGTTGGTCGTGAGGTAGATAGCGTCCGTCTTCTCACTACAGGAGAATCGGATTCTATAAACATAAAGACGCTAGGTTTTGTCTTTTCCTTCCTTTGTTCTTGCGGCAACGGGTTATCTCCCGTGGCGCTACTGTTATCTCTGGAGCTACTATCATCCGTCTTACTGTTATCCGCCAATTTCGTGGATATCGTCGAAAAGCTTCGCCTATGCGTCGGAGCTGTAGCAACTCTCTCCACTCCGCCGTCTACACTGCGTATCTCGCGCGTATCATTCAGGTCGATAAACATTGAGAAGATATTCTTCTTCTCACCTTCGTTAGAAGAAATGTCGTTTCTCGCGCCGGCGTCATGACGGCTCTCAGATGACTTGACCACTCTACCACTATTACTCTTGTCAGAGATATCCACGTAAAATTCACAATAAGGCTTACCCACGTCGCGTTCCTTCCTCTCAAGTGAGTGATCACGTTTCGCGACCGGTTCAACGTCATCGTTCACATCCTTCAGATCGACGAAGAAGCCTAAACTACCGTGTTTTTCATGACCGCCCGACTTTGGCGTGGATCTTCTGACGCTTTCGGAAGTGGAAAAGCTCTGCGACATGCTCCGCGAGCTGTTTCGAGATTTCGACTCCTCCTTGTTACAATCACTCATGTCGACCACCCAGGCAGTCATGGAGGAAGACATTCTGGAGGACTTGACTTTGACTTCAGGCTTGTTCATAATTACCGAGCCGCCCGATACGATCGGCGTGGATTCTGTTTTGCGTCGTACTGTAGGACTGTCGGTAGGTTTTGAGTAATCCGAGCTGCTAACACCACCAGAAATAATCGGTGTGGCTTCATCTCGTTTACTTCTCTTTACCGGCTCCGTCCGCAGCTTATCTTTCTCCAAAATGGAACCCAAGGTAATCGGCAGGCTACTGCTGCAATGATTCGAGGACGTCCGATCGTCCGCCGCCGCCGCCGCCGACGACGACGACGACGACGACGACGACGACGACGACGAGTCGACGCCGTAATCTATGATAGATTTGTCGCTGGCACTCTTAATAACCGGGTAAACCGCGCAAGACTTGCCGAGACTGGATTGTAGATAGGTCGCTTGCGTTTGATTAATCTCGTATTCACGACCGTCCGACGACGGCACAAAGTACGGCGTCGAGTGCTGAGTATTAATGGCATGGATCTGCACGTCGGGGCTAAAGGTACGCGACGGCTCGGTAATCGAAGGGACTACAGAACTATCGGAAGGTGCGTGGCAAATGGAGTCTCCGTCCACGCGATGTCCGGAGTATTGTGGAATGGCGCTTTGAAAAATGAGGCTACCCTGCCTGCGTTCGTACTCTTGTCTCAAAACGGACAATTTCTCGTCGTTGGAGTCAAGCTCGAACGTGTTTCTCCTGATGAGCGATGGTCGCCTGTCCTCAGGTGCAGCACTCGCGTCCTCTTTCTCACTCTTGCTCCCTGTTGCCTCGATATTGACGTTGACCGACTTGTCTGACGTTTCCGCTTTCTCATCTCGGTTATTTGACTTTGTATTGTTGTCAGGACACGGGGAAGGATGCGCGCTCTCTCCACTGTCCGCCTCTTTGATCTCCACGGCCAACGACTCCTTCTCCGTCGGCTTGCTCGCTTGCTCTATCTTATCCTCCAACGCAGAATCTACGCGTTTTATCTTACGCGATTCTGGAAGTGGCTGCAAATACTCGGTGAGCTTCAGTTCTCGTTCAAATTCGGCCACTCGCTCGTGGCCAGTTTGCAGAGGCAGCGTCTTGAGCGGCGTAACATGCTTGTTGTACGATTGATCGTCCACGTTCACGTCCACGTCTACGGCGCTACTCGATCTGTTCGCCGTGTACGGTGTATAATTAGATGAGGAAAACGTCAGCGACGCGAGCGACGTACTGTCATTGCCATACTGATTCCTTGCTATACTCGTAGACACAATGTCCACCTCGTCATTCAAGGTAGACGCATCGATGAAGTAATAACCGCTCGTAGAGGACGTGTTACGACTAGTCGCGTTAGTAAAACGAGAATGATCGGATTCGTGGCTCGTTTCAGCTGTTACGCTTTCCGATTCCTCGGCATCGGACTGTGCTTTCCATTCCAATTTACACTTTGTGGAAGTCTCTTCCGGATCGTCACTCGCCGAAGGGATGGGCTCGATAAATTCAAAAGATTCGTTTTCATCACTGCCGCAATCCGATTCGTAGAACGGCTCGTTTAGCATCCTTCTTTCATACTGGAAGATCTCTTCGGCATTCAGTTTCGCCTCCTGGATATTGTCCGACGAGCTATTCGCGGGCTGATGTTCCGTTTCCAAGGACGAGGAATATGTTACGCTGTGGTCGTTCGACACAGATTGGGTCGCGCTCTTTTCACGATACGCGCCATCGTTGAGCGACTCGCAGTGTTCGCCATCGTACAGCAAAAACGTCTTGGCGTGCCGATCGCTCTTGTTGCGAACTCGCTCGGCACGTATCCGATCCGAATCATCATCATTAGCAGAAGTGTACTCTGCCGCTTGCGTCGCCTCCAAGTCCGTGCTCGAATTCTCTGATGTTGTATTATCGTGTGGACTTATCGAACCTGTCTCCAAACCGGAATCAGCCATTTCTGACGTAGCAGGGCTCACCGTCGCTACAGCATAATCCTTTGCGTCCTCCTGCAGATGCGCGTCACAGGTCAACGTCAGACATTTCTCGTATATTCTCCTGTGGATAATATGAAACTATGAACGGTGTGACGGAAAAACTTTAATATTTGCCAAATAAGTGGCCTAGTAACGAGGTATATTCTAGTTACATTAAAAACGTTTTTTTTTTTAAGTTATCAGCTTCTAAAAATAATAAATCTAAAATAAAAAGGCTAAATCGCAAAAAAAGGTATATCGCAAAATGTTCGTTCTCACGACATCTAACCTGTTGTCAACACGAGATATATTGCTATCTAATTCATTTAAAGACTGACACTCGTAATTTGTATTCAAAATTATTTTCACCAACAACTGCTCTTCTCGAGTAAAGTCCAGATTACTATAGAGAAGTCTGTAATTCAAACAAATATGTAATATTAATAGCAGACGACACAATCTAAACATATAGAATATATAGAATAATGTAACGTACCTACTTTGATGTAATTCGAAAAGAAATTTAATCGCGACAGATATTGAATACTATGTAGATATTGACGTGCGAGCGAATTTAGCATGCTTAATGGGTTACACGCGTGACAACAAATTGAAAAAACCAAATACCTACAATTAAATTTTAACCATACACGTAAAATCTTCCACGGCATAAGACTCATCACGGCGAAAGACCATTCCCTTTTTTCCCCAGACTAGAAAGTATAATGATTTATTGTTTTCTCGTTCTACTTGAAATAAATATCCGTACATATATCTGAAGAATCTCAGACAATGTTAGTGACAATTCAAGAAAAAATGATTCTTTTTATTATAGAAAAATTTTGGAATCTAAATTCTCTATATTCTCTATCTATCGGAGAAAGACGTAGACATGATAATGTACGAACTTGTGTAAAAATAAAAAAATAAATGGGAATATAATTTATCTAAAAGAATATATACCTAAAAACATGCAAAGAACTGTCAACGTTCAATCGTATCATTTTTAACAAATGCAAAGTTGTGTAAGAAAAAACGCATGCAACGGTATTGACGGTGAGTACGAAAGCGGCGGTCTCTTCTCAACCGTACTCATTGTATGTAATTACAGCAAATAATCAACACAGTATAGTAATACCTTACGAAACCTTCAATCCGATGAAAAAGTCCGGCTTTATCAAGAATGCAATGGATCGTTTTGTCAGTGTAAACGAACGAAGGCTTGAGAACTTGGTACAAGCGTGGAGATCTTGCTCTAACAATACACTCGTTTATACGTATTATTTTGTAACCATGTATTATATTAAGATCACAATGCAAGGAATCCGTAAATATTCTACAATAAAAGACACGTCTTAAGTCCTGCGTTGTCCCCTTAAGTTCTACGGCATTTGCGTTCCTTTTTAACGGTACATACAGCTGATTTTCGTTCGCATGTATAAAACAGCTGAAGATATTACACGACGACACGAAAAGTGTAAAAGGTAAAAAGGATTGTGCAAAAAGGATCACGTGAATTAAAGTGTTGTAAAAATACATATACGTGTTTTATATATATATATATATATATCTCGAACACGTTCAAATATATCTACGGTATCATATCAGGTGGATCAACGTACTGTATTTACAAGACGTTTTTAAAATTTTAAATATACGCGGTTTCGCCGTACGCGCTCTACGACACGCGGTTACGATGTTAAAATAGGAAATCAAACGTCTTCTTACCTCAGAATACTGTCTTGCAATAGGCTGATATTTTTGGCCGTAGTGCGACGTTGTTCCGCACTCTTTCGTTTCTTGAATTCATTACTCGAAGACTCAAGCGGAATTTTAGAGGAGTTGAGCGTCGTGTGGCCGTGCCACTGGTGCGTTTTGTCTAAATTTCCATTTTGCTCGCTGTTGTTCCTGCCTCCAGCCATGAGGCATATTTACTGTTTCATACTTGTCTACCTATAAACATTCCACAGTATTATTTTTATTATTCGAGTGTGTATCGCGGTGACTATGCACATTACGTACATGTATTACGTGTACGTGAAAAGAAAAGCATTGAAATACCGTAAACGCAGAGAAACGTTGTATGGCAGAAAGCCATACACGTCCAACTTGAAATTAAATCTCCTCTCGTGTCAAAGATATTTAACTCTATCGATTATGATTGATTATAACATTCTTGTAGATAAATGTTTAAGACGAAATTAAAAAAAAAAAATAATATATATATATATATATATTAAGGGAAAAAGGGAAAGAAAAGTGGGTGTGTGAGAATCTGCTCTTAAACGGACTCTCTTTGTCACTTTGTCGCTCGCGGATAATAGAAAATGAAATAAAAAAATTTTACAGTTTCAACCCTCTTGGAATAGAAGTGGAATGTACGAAATTTCAATAAATACGTGATACTTATACATCAGCCCGGATCGGGATCGACGAGAATGAGAACGGAATGAGAAAAGATCGGAGCCGGAGTTTGTAGCGTCGAACATTAGAAATGGAACGAAATGGAATATTTTGGCCGCGAGAATAATTTATCGATCGGCCGTACATCGACACGTTACGTATTTCGTACCTCGCGTATTTCGATCCACCGGCACGTCGGTTCGCGTCGTTGGTCATCATTGCGCTCCGCGACAGTCCGTTTCAATGTCCGATTGTCTGCGTCGTCGAGCGCGAGCCACGGCGCGCGACCGGCGACGGCGAGCTGTCAGGAGGAAGCCTCTACATTTATGTCACTCGGCGAGGCCGAGAGCCTGATCGGAGAGGCTCGGAGAGGCTGATCGCGGGGACGCGGGGCCGCGGCGAGACGCGACGTGCGACGTGCGTCGTCTCGTAACGTTGTTATCGTGTCCCGAGAACGAGAACGTAAACGCGCGTGCGCGACACGGCGCGCGACGTGCGGTAGCTGGGCGACACCTGTCCGTCGCTTCATGCACCGTCATGCACGACGCGACCAGCGTCAGTCGGCGTAGTCGGCATAATCGGTACCACACCATGCGGTACCGTGCAGTACCACGGAACATGGCACGAGAATGGCTTGGAACAACTTAAGCAATTCAGACTGCAGATTATCTGGATTGTCTGCTGCTCAATATGGCACGAGATTTAAATTATCCTCTCTTCCCTTCCACTAGCAACTTTACTTTCAAACATTACGAGAGCAAATTTCTCATTCAAAATTCATTGTCGTGTATTCATGTACCGATTGTCCGGTTCCGAAACTTGACGTGGAATATGGCATAATGCTGCAGCTCTGCACAGTCACCATCATCCATAAAACCGTTTTATCGATACGAGACAATGTTACTTGGCGACGTTTCCAACCATTTCCAACATTCCATCCTTGTACCCTCGACACCCTCGACATTCTCGTCTGCCTCGTCTGTCGGGTCATCACCCAGCTACGGTCGTTAGCCCAACATTTTTTCGCTCATTATTTTTATTCTAATATAGTTATTACAATTAACGTTTCGCGTTTCGCGTTGTATAAAAAAAAAAAAAAACTCATTTTTCAAATAAACTAGCTGTTAAATAAAACCAAGTTTTCTCACAAGATGGAGAAAACAAGGAAAGCGGACAAGTCCGTGCTGGATCCTCATCGAGAATTCTTGGACATGGATACAGACGAGGAAGATTTTGGTCGACAAGGTCTTTTTCTTCAAAACTTATTTTTCTTTCGACACTCGTGATCGTCGTCGTTCCGCGCGCGGCAACGTGACTGTTCGATTAATTAATTAATCGTTAATTAATGCGCGCACACACGTATACAAGTATATAAAAGCCGTGCACTATCACATGCGTGCCTTTCCATACCTTATTATATTATATGTTTCAGAGAGTCCCGAAACTGAAGAGGAGCTCTCCTCCGAACCGATCAAGCCCGTCTTCGATCCACAGGATTTAGATAAGTTGGTTGGTTGTTCCTTCAAGTTTACTTACAACAACATGCACCAGCGTATATCTTTTTTTTTTTATTTCTTTTTTTTCCACAATTGTACAATATCTTTTTTCACGCTTTTGTAATTATACAGGACGAATTTTGCTTCCTGTTGGATTTGTTTAATTTTGTTTTTTTTTTAATATATGCCTTTTGAAATTCAAACAACTGCTTGGAAAGAAGGCTTAACAGAGATTAGAGTTAACCCGTGGTAATATTCTTACGACATGCTTATGATACGCTGTTTTATTTTATTATAGGTACAATATGTAAAAGATCTCGCGATTCTTCCTTCCATCGAGGACTCTGACTGGAAAGAGGATTGCTGTACGATAATTCGCGAGTATTTCGAAAATCCAGCTTACACGTTATTATGCATATCGTTTCACGTCGATACCCCGAAAGCGCGATTAAGCATCCTGAACGATGACCAAAGTTCGTTTGTGTATTTCCTGCGAATACCTTGGCATGTATTTACAGTCGACAATTTTCATGCCACGGTTACTTTCGGCAGCATCAACCATAACGCAATGCGGTGCGTGTTGAAAGTAATGGAGAACATGTATGTAACCATCGTGCGCGACAGTGACGAGTGGCCAGAGAGTATCTTTTTTTTAATGTTTTTGATCCATGACACCGCACTTAAAAAATTACAATTTTTCGCGCGCTTTCATAATGCTTTCAGAATCAGAAAATCAGATTTTTAAAAATTGAATTTGAATACGTGACGGTGACGTTACAAGGATACAAATGTAGATCGCATCATTTTCAAATTTATGTTCTTGAGTTTGGTTTTTCAACGTCAATCTCATTGCTATACCTTTTCTTTCTTTAACAAGAACAGTTATCAGAAACAATCTCTTCTTCAATTTACACAATTTTCTAATGTGCTTAACCGAATGGGTTTATAAGCCAATGGGTTTGACCAAGTTGTACGTGCCAGCGGAAAGATTGTCCGCGATCGCGACACCACCGACAGACGAAAAGTCGAATTTAACGGAAACGAATGATCTGCGTGTCTCTAAGGAGTTGCGGGAGTCGGAAAAGGCCGTGATCGACAGATTTGAAACAATCGTACGATATTGGATCAAACAGATACGACAAGTCGTGGCGAGCACATTCACGAGTAAAGGCGAACGAACCGTATTCGACGACGTGCAACGTTGGCGAGCGAGATGTTAGTTTCGAACGTAGTTTGTACTGTATTTTATGTAGCGAGAATCAAAAGCGGTTAATTACCATTTGTGTTTACTCAAACTTTAATTTTTGTCTCAAGCTAACAACACGAAACGTTTTCTTTGCAGATTTTAATTTATGCTGTTTGCACGATCAGGTATCGAGTATAGAAATTCGATCGATATTGCATTTGTTGGAGAATGTTTGTTCGCCGAGCGTGGACTCGTTTCAACTTTTGACATTACAACTTGGCGAAGGATTAGAACAAGCTGCGTCCAATATAACATATCTGAATCTTCTTTCAGAGGCTTGTAACAATCTGGAATGTCCAGACGAAATTGAAAAGCCAGTGACGAAAATACTGTTTTTGATATTGTTCATCTGGACAGAATCCCCGTTTTACAATGTGTCGTACGAGTTTTTTTCTTTTTTTATCTTTAATTAAGATATTAAGGCATTTCTTGATTATCAAGCATATTTCTTTTTTTTTTGCGATCGTATTTTGTAATCGTAACACTTTAATTCCTATCTTATCTTAAAATCATTAAAATTATCCACATACTAAAAAAATTGAACAACAGACAGAAAGGGTACTTGTTTATTTCAGGAGCAATGTAGAGGTACTTTGCGAAGCTATAAGCACTCAAATAGTACATCAATGTAAAAATTACATCAATTTGCAAGCAATACTAGAAGGCGACGCGGAAAACGGAATAAGCATACTTCGGAGATGCATCTCTTGTTGCCAAACATATAAAACAACATATAATAAAGTATCTGAATTTAATGGGTTAATGGCCAATTTTACCAAGCTTTACTTAGCAAGACAATGTTTCTTAATAATCAGAAATAAACATGAAATAATTAACAAACTGTTCACAGTAGCAAATATTAGAGAGTTAAAACAAGATGCATTTTATGTAAAGAGTCTTGAGTTTAATAGACAATTTAATATTTGAAAAAAAATTGATGAACGTGGCCGTAATTCTTGTACATACTTAGGATCCAATCATTTGTTCATTATTTTTTATAAGATTAATTGCAGATCACAAAGGTAACTGCACTTATTCAATCGAATAACATCTGGGATGTAAACGAACAATTAATATTTAATTATATTGATACATTTGTACAAAGATGTCACGATATCATTGACATATGTAATTCTACAATAGTATTTGGAAGGTAAGGAACAAGGCATTAGAGTAAAGAAGGTAAATAAAATATTTTGCATATACATGTTTCGGAGTTTCGGAATAATAAATAATACATATATAACGATATATTATAATGCGGTAATGGCTACGTTGTCACAGTTATAATACATGTATAACAAGTACATAGAATTTCTACAGATGCAATAAAGTGGGAATGATCGGCGGGCCAAAAGGTATCGAGTATGATGCCTATTGTCGCCAAATAGAAAGCTTGTTTTATGAAAGTCTTGATGAAATAAAATTGATTCGCGACGATATCTTGGACGTTACAAAATCTTCGTGGTTAGAAAACATGCTAAAATTTAGAAATTTTGTGATGGAATTGGAGAGCATGGTTAAAAATTTGATCGACCGCATATTTGAAGAGATTGAGAATGTTGAGGAAGGCATTGAGGCTATTTATGCTTTACAGCGCTTTAAACATAGAGAATCTTTGCGAGATATATTATCGAGGAAATGGGTACAGGTGAGAAAAGCAAATTTGTATAATAATAAAAAATAAAAAAGATGCAAATATATATTATTTTGTTCTATACGGTGCATAAAAAAAAAGTATATTGGTATACATATAGTGCGCAAGTAACTAAATATATATATATATATATATTAAATATATAATGAGTAAGACGGCATTTCTTTTTCAGGTGTGGGAAATGTTTGGTAAAGAAATTGAAAGCTGTAGCAATATTATGACTTTACACGAAACATATACCCCGTTTCGCTGCTACTCGGAGGATGAAATTATGTTGTGCAAGAGGCAATATTTAGAACACGTGTTCCACATGATGATTGATATGTCTGATTGGATGGGAGATTGTGCAGCTGAGAAGTAAGCAAAATTACTCTGTAATCTAATATTCTTTTTCTCTCTGCTCAAATGTATTTTTATTATTTTTTAAAAATCATAGAAGAATTTGTCATGCCATTAATCATCATTAAAAAATATCGTACATATCCTTTGTAATAAAATTACTATAATTTATATATTTTATTATTTAAACTTTATTATATGTAATGAATGGTAGTGAAAAAAATGTATATATTTTCAGATATATATTGGACCAATACAAGCGAATAACATGTCGATAAAAATGGAAAATGGGTACCATTGATAATAAAACATAGTATAATTAATCTTGAACTCTCTAACAAAAATTCTAACATGCTGCGTACTAGAATATTGTACATACTTTGAACGAAATAGGAAGAAACTTGGTACATCAGTCTTGAAAAGCTCGAATAGCATGAAACTAAATCTTTATTAAGCTGAATTAGAAAAAAAATCAGAAAAAATAAATCCATTGAAAAAAGTGAAATTGAAATCTATTTGTGACACTGATGTAAAGATCCAATAGAAAGATGTTTCCTAGAAACAAAACAATGTTGTTGGTTAAAATCCCTAGACAGTGTACTCTTATTGGTTATCAGAATATCCTGTGCATTAGCCATAGTGTGAATGCTCCATTAAAACTCTGACAACACTATAGTGTGGATAACCATAAATAACAAAACAAATCAATTTTGCAAAAATGAACCTGGAACTATTGGGTAAATAGTTATGAGACATTTATGATTAATGATAATAAAATTAATATTTTCTAGTGTGTGTTAATGTGCTTTACAATATTTTCTTTAACAATCTTTATGTATATGTATTTTTTTCAGAGTCATTTGGTCAAAACTATCCAGAGGTATTTATAATATCAATTGTAATTTTTTATTAAGGAGAAGGTAATTAAGAATATAAATATTTTTAATCTTTTAATTTTTATTCTTACTTGCAGGAATTTGATGGCACGTTAGATTGTATATCCCTGGCTGTAACCTGTACATTTAATAAAAGAGGCACGTTACTTGCTGTGGGCTGCAACGATGGAAGAATAGTTATTTGGGACTTTCTGACTCGCGGTATTGCTAAAATTATTAGTGCTCATGTACATCCAGTATGTTCATTGAGGTGAGTCGTAGACACACGTTGTAAGACTGAGAAGTTGGATAGTATAATAGTTATTTATAATTTTGTATAACGGTTTAAATAGAGAGTTGGGAAAGGAACGTAATAAGAAGAGGAGGTAATGATTTAAAGAAAATGAAATACTAAATTAGTTGTATCTTTTAGTTGGTCTAGAAACGGTCATAAATTATTAAGCGCATCCACAGACAATAATGTATGTATATGGGACGTTTTATCTGGCGAATGTGATCAAAAATATAGATTCCCTTCTCCAATATTAAAAGTACAATTTCACCCAAGAAATCTCAACAAGTTTTTGGTATGCCCAATGCGCCACGCTGCTGTTATGGTCGATGTCGAAGGAACACATAGAGTTATACCGCTTGATGAAGATGTATGTAATATATAACACACATATTGTTTCATATCAACATCATTCAAGTAACCGTCTTCCTGGTCTCACTAATGTATGCTTATACATATGTATGTATGTATAACATTTGGAAAAATTGACAAAAAGTAAATACAAAGTGTTACTTTTTGTTGATAAAATCAATATTAGCAAAATGTCAATGTAGTGGTGGTAGTAGTAGTAGTAATTAAAAAAATTGATTAATCAAGTCTTTTGTACAAGCCTATAGAAAATGAATTTTTAGAAATTTAAATTTGTAAAATATTGCTACAGTAGCTGAACGTACTACTACAGTATGTACGAGAATAACGTTGGTAAAAATAACCCTGTTCTAATTTCAGAGCGATTTAAATATAGTAGCATCGTTTGATCGACGCGGAGATTACGTGTATACAGGAAATGCTCGCGGTAGAGTTTTAGTTCTTGATGCTGAGACGCTAAGTGTAAAAGCCTCTTACAAAATAACGCAAGGCACTGCTAGTAATACAGCGGTAAAAAGTATAGAGTTTGCACGACGAGGCTCGTGTTTTCTAGTTAATACCGCTGATAGAGTAATTCGCGTATACGACAGTACCGAAATATTAGCATGTGGCAAGGATGGCGAGCCCGAGCCGATACAAAAGCTGCAAGATCTTGTAAACAAAACGATGTGGAAAAAATGTTGCTTTTCGGGGGATGGCGAATATGTGTGTGCTGGATCAGCGAGACAACATGCGTTATACGTATGGGAGAAAAGTATCGGAAACTTGGTGAAAATTTTACATGGGACCAAAGGCGAGCTTTTACTTGACGTAGTGGTAAGAAAATTGAACGGAATAATGGCCATATTTCTATAAAATGTAATACAATTGTTACACACAATCTTTTCTCTCTCTCTCTCTCTCTCTCTCTCTCTCTATATATATATATATTACAGTGGCATCCAGTAAGACCGATAATCGCATCCATATCATCCGGCGTAGTTTCTATTTGGGCACAAAATCAGGTTGAGAATTGGTCTGCGTTCGCACCAGATTTCAAAGAGTTGGATGAAAATGTTGAATACGAGGAGAGAGAAAGTGAATTTGACTTGAGCGACGAGGATAAGTCTGTCGTGCAAGGAGAAGAAGCTCAGGATGAAGAAATAGAGGTTGACGTTGCGTCGATTGACAGAGTCGCTGCATTTTGCAGCTCTGATGAGGAGACTGAAGATATCGGTTCTCTTCAGTTTCTACCTATATCTCCAGACGTGGAAGATTCCGAGGATAATCAAGTAACGCCACACGAACCGCCGATGAAGAAACATCGTTCACACGATATAGATTTACAGGGGGCACCGATCGACGGTAAGATACTCTACTTGCGTAAAATACGTGTTATACATATGTGTATTACAAGCAGACAGTTGGTGACTGACATGATTTTTATACCGATATTCTGCGAAATCAACAATGAAATTTACAGAAACTCATCCTTTGCTAAGTAAAGGAAAGGACAAGCCGACTACAAAGAAGGGAAGACCGAGATTGGAACACAAAAAGGGAAAATGATTTAATACGTGAAAAAAATATTGGTAACACGAAAACAATTTATTTCTTATTTATAGTATTGTGAAAAATCTTTGGCGATTTTGGCAAGTTTTGATAAAAAGAGAATTATACGTAAAGAGATAAACGTAAAATTTTACGGTTACGATTAAAAATAATTCATTTTAAACAAATCTTAAAAGATTTTACCGACAATTTTCATCGTTAAAAGTATTAATATTGCATAGAAATGATCCGGAGCTTCAAGTATTTTTTTATATATTAAAGATCATGGACGTGCAATTATTTATGAAAAAAACTGTGACACTATATTGCGTGCTATAAAAATGCAATCTTGATTCAGAAACAATAATATTAGAAAGAACATTTTCTTGCTGTCATTTATGTCATTTATACTATGATCCCATTTTATCAACAGTGTGCTAATCGAAAAATTGCGTTGCATTTCTTTATGAGAGAAGTAATAAAATTTTATATTATTATACCACGCTCTTTTATCTAGTCTTTATAGAATTTTGTATTACTTTTTTCATTTGTATGTATAACATCACACGATATGACGGACCCCGTCGATTTTCGATTTCTCTAGAGTTCTCCTCGTCAGGACGAGTGTTTTCCCTTGATCCCTACTCTTGTTCGGTGGTATGTGTGTGTGTGTGTGTGTGTGTGTGTATACCGCAGTACCGGCGTAGAGTGTGAGAAGGGTCGTTGCGCGTGCTCCGCGTATTACGTTTTCCTGTCGCTCTCTCCCTCCAATGTATGGTCACGTTGTCATGTGGTGGGAGAACTCGGAAGGGAAGAGAATCTTCTAGAGAAAACAGCTGACTTGAATAAAGGAAGACTTTGCCCAGGAAAGCTCTTGGAGTAGAAAAAAAATTGGTCGTGTATGCAAAAAAGAAAAAAAAAAATGTTATAAGGACGTGTATTATTTTCCATTCCATTCTGTTTTCCTCGCGTGCACTTGGAGACGCGAGCGCATTTGTATTCTACGATCAAGTTCTACAACCGGGACAAACTGTGTGACGAAGCCGGTTCGTTGAACTGACACGTTGCTGCTTCACGTGTTACACACGCGCGCATTTTGCGAGCGTTGTGAGTCTACGAAGGAGGAGATAGGTCTAACGAGCTCCGTCATCTACGTCCGCAAAACGCAAGAGAACGGAGCTAGCTGCGCGATTGATCCAAGTAGACGGATGAAAATCGAGTAGTCGCGCAAATGTCGCGATTCTTACCTGTCATGATTCGATTGAGGCTCGTCCTCGTCTTCATCCTCGTCATCGCTGCTTCGCACGTTACCGTCGGTGATGACTGCAAAGGATGCGTACCCTTGGATTCATATTCCTTCGATAAGGTACAAAAGCGTGTTACAAACATTTATAAACTTTCACAATTGTTTTACAATTTGCTGATCTTGCAATATATGATTTAGCAGCTTTTTCAGAATTTAACCGTACTTGTGCATCTCTTATATTATTTATGTATGTGTAATTGAGAAAAATATTATTATATTTTTCAATAAGAAAATACGGTTAATTTTCACTATATTTTCAGTCATAGTTACTATGGTTACCATTTACCATTATACTTTGATTCATAAGCATTCTTTCGTCATAACAAAGATATTGATCCTTTTAAGCTTGAACGAATCGACTGACATGCGTCTCTTATGAATCTTTAATAATATAAAACTTGTGAAAATAATCTCAACGAATTATATACAAATAACTATGAGATTTATACGTGTATAAAACTCGAGATTATATATACATAAATGTTTAAACGAACAAAAACATTTTCCCGCAGATTATCCCGAGGTTCAAAGCAGTGCTCGTTAAATTCGATGTCGCATTTCCGTACGGTGGCAAGCACGAGCAATACGCGACCGTAGCGGCCGACACCAAAGATTCGCAGGATCTCCTGATAGCCACAGTAGGCGTGAAAGACTTTGGCAATAAGGATAACTCCGATCTGGCGCAACGATACAACATTAAGAAGGACGACTTCCCGGTAGTTTTACTATTTGTACAAGGCAAATCGGAACCGATCAAATTCACTCCCGAGAGGGATTCCGATTTTACGGGCGAATACTTGAAGCGATTTATCAGATCGAAGTCGAGAGTGTACTTGGGCCTACCGGGATGCGTGCAACGGTTGGATAAGCTAGCCGAAGAATTCAAAATTGCGGGAGAGCAGGAGAGGCAGGTAAGGACTTGAACGGAAAGATCAACAAGACAGACTACACTTCAACAAGACAGACACAGACTTCATTGGATTACGCTAAACTCTCTATGCTGAATAAACACTTTCTCTTACTTACGAGAAACATACGAATATTTTATTCTTTCTCCTAGGAAATACTGAAGAAGGCAAGAATCTTTGAAGAGACTTTACCGGAAGAGCAACGAGAGGCGGCAAAAATTTATGTCAAAACTATGGAAAAGATTCTCGAGCGGGGAGACATATTTGTACAAACGGAAGAAACACGAGTACAGGGACTTCTTTACAGAGGAAAACTATCCGAGCAAAAGAAGCGTACGATGGAAGAGAGACGAAACATCTTACAATCTTTTTCAGCCAGGGATGAGCTGTAGAGAGCTGGAATTATTAACGATCGCCCAAATAACATCTAGCCAAACCAAGTTCGAGTGTCGACTATTATTGCACTATTTTGGACTATTTCATCCGTTCGGTCGTGTCTTTATGCAAGTGGCGACAAGATACACAATCGGATGTGTTTTAAAATATTTAAGATATCTCATGTTACAGTTTAATTGCATTTTGCATTCCTCAGTCTATTCCTCTGTAAAAAAAAAAGTATTTTTTACTTTTTGTACTCTACAAGTGCGAAATATGACATCATTTGCGTCATGTACATTTCATATTTTTTGTTAATGCTTCAAATGGTTCATTCTTCTATACAAGATATAAAGACATAAAGTAAATTAGGCAATAAGTATTTAAAAAAAAATATATATATATATATATGATTTTCTTGTCCAAGATTGTTTATTTGTCAAATTGGTTATTTAATACATTTACTGCTTTTGTATCCGACAGTGAGATAGAGTCTCTTCGCCCGGGAGCCGAGCCGGTCTCTGTCCCTCCCGACTCGACACAATGGATCCACTGATAATGGTCATTATAAGTAAAAACGATTGACAATTTCGATTCTTTCAATGTCTTGTTTTTTTTTTCAAGTTTAATCATTTTTTAGTCATAATTTATATACGTATAATAATTTACAAATTCATGTGGAAATTGAATTTAAAAGTTTACGGATCCAATAGATGAGAGCAGGGAATGTGTTAAATACATCCATTGTCTATTGTGCAAAACAGTAGTAGGCAATTAAAATTTATTAAAAATATTCTGAAAGGAAACCGAAGTTTTTAACAGGTTGTGGATTAAGATGTTATATCGTAAGCAATGTAGACAGATTGATGAATTTTATATCGATTGTCATGTACTCTCTCAACATGCTATTCACTTTTTTTAATTAGGGGAAACATAACGCGCAATCATTAATTACGAAAAAAAACATGCGATATGACGCATCAAACATCTTTGTCAAATAATGAACAAATAAAATGCGGAAGGCTTTCTGTTCGTACACGTGTCGTTGTATTTATTTCTCGACTCTCATTGTCAGAGAGAGAGAGAGAGAGAGAGAGAGTCAGCATACATTCCCTCACATACACGCCTCACAATACAAATTTAATTCCAGTTAAAAAAAATCACAGATAATATGTTCATGTACAATTTTTTACGCTTGGAAAAAATTTAATAAGCTTCTTCATAATATTATTGCTAAAACGGTACCTATGTATATTCAATCGAAATAATAAAACAATAGTATGTAATACATGTCTGCGCGCCGAACGTTAGACGGTGTCTTTTGATAAACTCGCTGTTACATATATTCAACCGAATATACATAATCATTACTTCTCACCTTCATTTTTCACTTTTAACTTTGCGATCTCGTTGATTATTTTCTCTTCACTCTCTACGTCTTTCTCTTCGATCGTCTCTTTCTTCATGGTCTCCTTCTGCTGAGAAATCGCATCTTGGCTTTCTTCGTTCCGTTTGAACGATTTCGTTTGGTCTTCGTTGTCGGTGCTTTCGGTGTAACTTACGTCGCTGCTAGAGTCGCTGTCACTTTCAACGCGCTTCTGTTCCGACGTGCTCTTGCCAGCATAAATCTCACATTCGGATCCTACAATCTTCTTGGCCTTTTCGAATGCTTCCTTCCACACGGACGCGTCTATTGCAAAAAGTGAAATAATGCAAAACGATCACATGTTATCACTGTACTATTTATTGTGTTTTACATATACATACACATATATATATATATATATATATATATATATATATATA